>JAQNCA010000027.1:9580960-9594265 GCA_029783725.1 Acanthurus tractus
GGTAATAAGATAATATTATTTTAATGATTACTTTTTTTTTTCCTTTCAGTGGGGAGCAATTTATGGCCCACCATTTAATTCTGCTTTAAATCTAACTTTCTATTATTATATATTACAGAAAGTTACAATTTTTGATTAGTTAATATCTTCTTTTATTGCATTTTAGTGCTTGTGCTTTCTGCCATTTAATTCTGCAAAAGTCTTAGACAATTTTATGCAAAGAACTATAAAGTTCATTGTATATATAAAATGATCCACACAAACAAATTCCTGATATCACTATTTTTTATTTGTATTTTGGGCCTTGGTGACATTTTGGATTTTGCACACATGAACAGTGTTGTTACATAGTTTATACCTTTTTTGAAATGAAAACATTTACGCTTTTTATTGCTAGAAAACTTTCCACTTAGTGGAGAGTTTAATAGAAAACCAATCTCGTGGCTTCACATGCTCTATCTGTGCCACCGCTGCAGTATTATAGTAGCATAGTATTACTCTGGCGTTACCGTATAGATCCATGGAGACGTCTTGCCCCACAAAATATTTGCGGTCCAAGGACAAATGCACATGTCCGGTGTTCGGTAATTGCACAAAAGTTGATTTCAACAAGGACCATCTCAGGTACGATTGTTTTTTTTCCCCCTCAGAATGAAAATAGCCACCATGTGTTTGGTCATGTGACCACGCTACGTACGCAGAGCGACGTGCGTGACGTAGCGTTGTAGGCTTCGCTAGTTTCCTCAACCAAACACTCAACTGATAATTGTGTGATAAAACTGGAAGTCAGCCGGTGGACGAGGGGCTATTTATTCACAAAAAAATCACACAAACCCAGCGTCCCTCGGTGCTGTAAACAGACTCAGTCGTTTACGTGTTAAAACGAGTGCAAGTAGTGAAGAAGACGGTGAAAAAATCCAGCTTTTAAACCCACCAAAGATTGGTTTTATTTAGCTGTGGCTGTCGAAAGGCGGGGAATACAAAGCGACGTGTGGTTAAATTCATTAAATTTTGGACTCGTTGAAGCAAAAACGGGATTATTACAAAGCCAGTTCGTGCTGCTGTGTCTGGTCAGCGATAGTACATGGATTATCTGGTAAGTAAATGAATCGAAAAGATGTGGCGCTACGTATTTCAGCCCAACACGATTTCAAACTGTTAACGTGTGGTTTCTTACCAGTTGGGCTCCTGATAAGACACCGAGATCACCCAGGTGTGTGACTATCAGCTTTTGGGTGTAATACCAGGTGTTGTTTAATGCTAATGTGTCAGCTATAGCCTGTAGCTTTTGCCTGTCAGTGTGGTGTGAACAAGGTCTAACTGGTTGACCCAGACTCTGATCTGTTTACCAGTGAAACACGATAACTAGGTAGCCAACAAGCTACACCCTTGAAGTACTCATAGTTATGTGATGTGGCACGAGAATGTTATTCTTCATAAAACCTCACTTTTGCTGCTGAGGAATGAGCTGCTCTGTGTGTTGGATTAAGCAGCTGGGAGTCAAAATGCCCTTTCAAATGTGGCACTTGATAGCGTTTTCTTATTAGAGATCATGGTTCCCTGCATACTTGAATACCTGGGACCATAACAATTATTACAACACTGGCCACTGTGACAGCTACAGGCTGGGAGTTTATGGTTTTTGGACCTTTGCCCACATTGTAGGAATGGGATGGGAGCTTTTGAAAAAGTGCAACAATAGAGAGGAAGCTGTGACTGACGGCTTTCCCTGGGAATTTATAAAAGTCAGAGAGGAAAATAGTACACAGACATTGTCCTGTCATTTCACAAGGGGGACAATGTGACTGTAAGATGCAGAGGAACTTGCCCACCCAGTGTTATCAGCTTGTTTATTATGGGCCTCCCAAGATGAGAGACCTAGAGGGAACTTTGAACTTCTTCCTTAATTTGATGATTCTTTAGTCAAGATAAAGTCCTATGTTGAATCTGGTACCATAACAGCTGTGCTGGACTTAGCACAGACTGGTTTACGTCCAGCTTGTTTGTGGTATCTGGCCTTGGACAGGCAAGTCTTATGGGGAACAAAAGATGCACAAAGTGGCACATTCCTAGTTTACATGAGTTATCCGGTAATCTTAGTCACATGTTATTGGAAAGCACTTGGTATCAAAGATAAACACAAAAATAATTGTTTAAAAAAGGAGGACACAAACTTATAACATGTGTCATGCTCAGCTCCCTTGTTTTTCACTTGGCAATGTGCTATAAGCTACCAATACCACCATGGTCAATATATTTTAGTCAGTTTAGACCATGTTGATTCTTAGTTTGCATAGTTAGAGGTGGAAAAATTCCATCTTGCTTGCTTGAAGATTTAAGAGTTTTGTGTGACAAACAGTTTTCTGTAGAAACACAGCTGTAACTCTGTGGACTGTGTGAGCTGAGCGCTCTGCTGTCCTCTGAGGTCAGGAACTCAAAAGGCGCAGGGCCTCCTTTCCAGCTGTGAAACACTGGAGACCTGGCACAAAATCACAGCCAAAATTATGACTGTCTCTCTCCTATAAATTAATAGGAGCTTGTCACTTAAACCCTCATAAACTGTGCAAATTTTTTTCATCCATGTTGGTAAAGTTTTAAATCAGGCAAGGCCTAGAAGAGTATTTAAGAGAAACTGGAATTGAAGCACATTACTATTACACATTGCTCGGAAATATCTGTGGTTTGAATTATTACTGTAGCACAGATCAGGCCTATGTTGGATTCTGTTTCAACTGTGAGCTGGTGCATAGTGCAGGACTGTCCTGCACAGTCAGCGTGGTGTTAAAAAAGACCACACAAAACGGCAGCACCGACAGAGGAATTTGGTACTAGCTGTTGCCATGAAACAACCTTACCAAATTACAAGTCCACTGTGTGACCAATTCCTGGACTGTAACTTGTTAAAGACTTCACCAGACCGTACTCAGTGAACTCACAGTGAGTGGCATAAAAGAGAATGCACTTTGTATGTTAGAAAACACCAAACTGTGTCTAGACTGAAAATCTGTGAAATCCTTTCAAGAACATACAGAGTTTCCTTTGAGGTTTTACTGTGGCAGATAATACTTTCGTAAACAGAAACCTTTTAATTTATTATTTCTTAACATGCTGTTATGCTTGCATAGTCTTATTTACAGCTGTAGGCAAATTCACATCCAATAGGCAGTTTCCTCAACCTTACACAACCCTTTCCTTTGTTGAAGGGATGACTAGCTATTATTTTCTGCTATACATGACTGTCTAAGCCCTCAGGTGGACTGACATCTAGGTCATTTTGTTGCTCTCGATTAGTAAAAACTAATTTTGTCCAGTGTAGAAAAAAAACAGGTCGGTTTTTGGTTAATGTATTTTAGGTCAAATATTCAGTGACAGCAATGACCTGGCACTGACCTCCAACCAAATGGTTATGATGGGTGTGACTGATAACTAAATAGAGCTTCCTCTTTTGATAGACTGTACTACAACTTGATTCCTACTGCTCATGTTTAGAAAGAGTAACCGGAGGAAATTTTTGAGAAAAGAGGAAAAAAGGGGAAGCTTTGACAAAAACTTCAGTGAGAAAGTGTTTTAAGAAAGACTATTTATTTATTTTGTAAGAAAACCTTGACTTGTAATTTTATTTAACAGTTGCACCAAGTATTTTATTGATTGAGTTGAGTGAACTTTTGTTACAAAAAGCTTGACATGACCTACCAGGAAGTGTTGGATCTTTTTGGTATTTGCGCCTTCATTATAATGAGACTGATTTAGAACGATTTCATGTAACACTAACCCATTTGATATTCCATCCTCCTTTGTGAACATAATGAAGCAAATGGATAACATTTGGTTGAGTTATAATTAGTGATGGAGGGAAATACAGGCTGTTGTCCTTTCTAGATAATACATATCTAAGCTATATTGTCCTAAGACTACACTTTACAATGGAATTGCAATTTCTGTTAATTTTGGTAATTTGCAGTATTGCTTTGCAAACTAGTTAGATACATTTTTGTTGAGATGGTAAAACCTAAAACCTACTTTTTCTGTAAAGAGAAACAGTTTTGGTCTGCACTAACACCACACATATCAGCAAAGAAGACAGTTATTCAGCTGTCAGTACTAATAATAGTGTTGTGAGGCCAAAGTGGCTAGCTGAACACCTGTTTTCATTTAGTTTTAAAACTTATTACCCAAGCTACCTGCCACCTGTTTGCTTTGCACCCTTTAGTGTAGCTCTTGTATGTGAATTGAAACAGCTTTAAAAGTTTTAAAATGTGATCTACTTGGCTTGTTGGATTTTGAAAGTATCATGGCTGACTTTTTATATATCTCCACTGTGAATGAATCTGAGCAGGTATCATGCTTAAGTGTTGTTTAGCCATCTTCATGACATAAAAAACAAGCATTTGGTGAAACAAAACTGCCATGCATGTAAGGTTATCTGTCACACATAATTCAGTATTGAAATAAAGATTAGTCCGCTCTCTTTGCAAACTGGTTTTAGGGTGGATAAACATATTTTTTAACTGTGGTTCTTATTAGTGTTACACAGCCATTAAAATCTTCAAATATCAAAATCTCCGTTTGTACTCTGAAGATTTAAAAATCTGAAAAAAAACTTCATACTAAGTACTCAGCCAAGCCTCAAAGCTTTGATCCATAGTTTTTGAAGAAGATACATTCCCAAGATGAGTAAATATGTAAAAAATGTTAAGTTTTAAAATGTAAGATCTCTTCTGGTAATAACAGAATTTTAGTAATTGTTACCACCATCTTACAAGAGTTTAGAGTTAACAGAGAAAATTTGTGTTGTTTAGCATTCTTTCAGGGGCAGAGGCATTTTGAAATAAAACATTATAGCTTTTTTTTTGTTACATTACTTTAGCAATTCTTGCTGTTATTTCATAGCTTACTGTACAGAAGCAAACAGGAAATGAGGGTAAAAAGGTATAAGGTACACAACTTAATCATTCATCAGTCAGGGGACCCTATTGTTTGTGGTTGCGCTATCACACCTCATGAAAATAAATTGTCTTACTAGAAGCCTGCATGTGTTTTTGGCTGACCAGCTGTATTTAGGGCATATCTCCCGTCCAAGGGCACACAGCAAGCTATAGCAGATTGGCATCTCACCATTGAACACAGGGGAAAGAAAACTGATGGGAATTTCTTGGCAGCATATGAAACTAGCTGGTTAGCCTATGAGGTACAGTGCTTTTTCTTTTTTTTCTCTCAATTTTGTCCTTTATTTGACCGTTTTCCACACCTCACTGGTCCTGGCCAAAGTCTCCAACAGGCTCCTTCCAGAGGCAAACAAAAATGACCTATTGTATGTAGATAAAAGCACAAACAGTTTTACGGAATCTTTCCGCAATGTGTGTGCTACTTGTATATTGATGGATATTAAGCTAATCATTTACTTATTACATTGGTAAGAGCTGGTTTACTCAGGTTTCATTTTTTTATGTGCATAGCCTCCAGCTGTAGTGTGAAATACCTTTCAAAGCACAACAGCATTCCTGAACCTCCATTCCTCAACCTGCCAGAAGCATGTCAGCCAGGTTTTTGTGTTCGCTGGCTAGAAGCTCATTGCAGTGATTCCCTTGTGTCTGTTGAGATTGAAGGTAGTCAGCATCTTTGAACCAGAGCAAAGTCAGTGTTGCTATTAGAGATGAGGGAATATTTATGAGATTTCATAATGCTATGACCATGATCAAGCACAGCCACTTTGAGTTCTCTTTGTATTGGCATTCATGTCAGTTGATGGACCATTGCTCTAAAGAGGCATTAGTGAACTGTTTTCATATTTTTATTGCATTTCATTTCCTTTACGTTCTCTCAGGCCATAACCACTCTCATTACTTTTCCTCAGTAGAAAAACAAACATGAAAGGCATGGATAGGTGGAGGGATTTTGTTGTCAGTGGTTTATTATTCTGTTTGTATTTTAGTTTAAGAGCTGTAGGATAGGTCCATAGAAGCCATAAGCAAGTGCAGTTTGATAAGCAGAGCTTTATCAATGACTCATGGCTTTCAAAGGAAGATTTTTTTTGCGTACTGTCAGTCACCAGCACGATATGCTGCCTTGTTACATGAGGAGTTAGCATTACAGAAGATGTCTGCTGTACAAGCTGTACTTTTGACAGTTTTGAGAGAGCTATGGAGGTAAGAATAGATATGGCAAAAGATCCTGGCTGGATTTTGACCTAGGAAATCTTAATTACATAAAGCTGGTCTTGAGCCAATTAGACACAAAGTGGCCCCAATGCTTGGGTTTTAAACAGAGTGACAGTTAAAAACATATTTTAATCTGAGTGTGACCGCTTAGAGGATGGGCGGTTGTAGTTTTTGGCTTCTTTAAGCCCAAAATAATTGTTTAATTCATTAAACCACTTATGTTTCACTGCATTGTGAATTTCAAACTAGCCAATAAACAAATAGTATTTTACAGTAGGGATTTATGGATTTAAGGGTGTGGTATGATAAAACCATCACCTGTTGTTTACCTATGCAAACAAAACATAAGATGAGACGAGACGCCAAGCTCCACTTGTGCTGAATGAGTAGGAGTTATTGTTGTTATTATTGAATAGGAGCAGGACTTAAAAAAATGGTAAGAGGAGCTTTGTTTTAATTTAGTGACAACAGTAATAGTGACATCTGTACTGTTGTCAATCCTTATTTTCAAACTTAGAATTGCTGCAATGGAGACTCACTGAAATAACTATAGGCACATTTAAAATTTGCATCCCATGCCGCACTGTGTAGCAAAATGTTAACATTCTTGAATAATGCTGCAATTTTGAATGTGTGGCTACCTGTTGCTAGCATGCTATCACATAACCTTATCACATTACAGTTGAGCACTCTATATTTTAACTGCAGTATGTCAGCAAAAGGTAGCGGCAACTGTTACTAGATAGCTGGGCTGAGTGACCATAACCAGCTATTTGAACATGACTCATAGTTCTCCTTGAGCAGGCTTACTTCCAACAATGCATCCCACAACAGCTATAGAAACACTCATGACCACTGTAAACTCACGTGGTCCATGCCTTCAGTCTTCTTCTATGCATAGAAAGCAATGGTATCCATACTTCTTAAAGCTGTGGATACAGTATAGGCATATTGTGTGGGTGAGTAATGGTGACTAATCCAATTTGTAGTTTTATTTTGGATTCCTAGTTGTCACTGAGCCTTTAATCTCAGTGGAGAGAAAGATCCTCACTATCTAATCTCAAGCTTGTGTCTATCTGCTGATCCTTGTGCCAATCGTTTTTTATCTTTTTTATGAATGAACACAGGCAGTAAGCACAGGAAAGCCTTCAATCAAGCTTATCTACACCCTTAAAACCCCTCTGTGTAACTCAGATTTAGAAAGAAATGACTTGTAATGACAGGCTGCTGACAGGGAGACGCTGAAGGGCTGGACTCCTGTTGTTGACCTGACACTGTTGTGTTCAATACTCCTGATCCTCCTCCATCCATTCACTTACTCCAGGGGCTTGGCTTGTTTGTTGCCGGGGGTTACGCTTGTTGCTGAGCACAATGTCGGAGCACATGCAGCTCTCACTTGCCTTGTGCAGGATTGGGCTTTACACGGTAAGAAAACCCATACAAGCTGCTATTTTGTTTGAGAAAGGCAAGGATATGCTGTGCTGAGAGTGTGCTAGATTGAATACTGCTTGTTTCGCAGCGGTTTAATCTTTCCTTGATGTGTTTTGAAAGAGATACCGACCAAGCAACAGAGGCTGCTGCTACAGTGTTTCTTGATCACTGAGAGTACGTTCCTATTCGTTCGAGTGGGTGTTCACAAAATATTAAGGTGGAACAGGTGAAAAAGTCTTAACTGAGAGATTTGATTTAAAGCAGAGAATAAGCAGTCTTTAGGTAAAGGCAGTTTCTCTGAAATAAGAAAAACAGATTATGATCTCTTTGTTTTTCTTCAGCTCCTGTTTAGTGGTTGTAGTTCAGGTAGTCCTCAAATAAAATGTGTTTATGAATGGATCCATGAATACGTATATAGATGCAGAAGCAAAGGTGAATATATTGTTAAAGTTGTTTTGTTATTGGGATGACACTTGATTGTGGTTAGTTAAAAATTAATGTTCACTAACACTGCTATAACACTATTTATGTGTTAATCACATGATTCATTAATTGATCAGTGCATCAAGCACTGGTTGAGTAAGAAAAAAAATATCATGAAGATACGTTTTTGCCCTCAATGATTTTTTTGAAACATGTTTTTAAATAGTTGTATTTTAACCACAGCTGATGACTCATGTTGCGTATTGTCAGGTCCTCTGTTATTCCCTGACCAGATGGTGAAGCTTTCTCAATGAACAATAACAGGGAGGCTTTTCTTGAAATAGGCCAGTTTAACAGATACCATGTTTGCAGCTACAGTACATAACAAGCCGAACCTACAGCATAGCCTGTATGAAATAGATGAAGAAAATGTAAGATATTTACTGTAGCCACTGTAGAAAAAAAAATCTTAAATTTTTTGAAGAATATGTATTATTGCTGGTAATAACTGTCTTTAGAGGAACTTTTACAACCAACTATTATATTATTTAAATAGTTATATACAATATATAGATTTTAGTATTTTCTATGAAATAGGCTGAATATTCAGTTGTACGTAAAAGCCTCAATTGGGATTTTATACTGTGGTAATATTTTACAAAATTCCTCAATCAATAAGATGACATTAGTGATAAATCATAATCCGTAATGTTAGTATAATGACTAAGTGGACAAATATGAGCACAAGAACAATATTTGAAGTTCAGGAAAATTGCTATATTGCTCTGCCCTACACGGGACACAGTTGCATTGTGTTTCATCCATGGATTGTTTCTCTTAAGGCAAGAATTACCACCTGCCTGCTCAAAAACCAGTCTTGGGACCATGCATGTGGTGGACATGCTGTCCCTATAGCCACACTGCAAGCAAGACACAAACAGAAAATACTGCTTGTATTATACATATTCAATTGTAGCCCCTGTAAGCCTTGTGGATCATTAAGAATCTTTTAATTTGTTGTAGTTCAAGCTAGGGAGGTCTAAATAGGTGCAGAAAGAGTGCAGTTAACTGGGAACCATCATATTGCCCTATATTATTTATGAAAGCCATCCTTTTAAACTTTTTTGAAATTTTAAAATCAGTGAATTGTGTGCATGTGAAAAAGTTAAATTTCCCCTTGGACCCTCTTAGTTAGTTTTCTGCACCTCACTAGATAGACTGTGGGGCTACGGGGTGCTTAAAAAATAAGACTACCATAGGAAAGCTCAAAGGAATGATTTTTAATTGGTTTTCATTCAGTGAGATTCAAACCCCCAGTGAGTCATTACAGTGTCCTGTACAATGGCATGTAAAATCAGGCCTTTACATGATATAATCAGTCCCATCGCTGGTGTATATCTGCAACACAATTTTAGAGCCTTGAAAAATAAAACACATAGCTAAGCCCAAACCTTCATCATTCAGTATAAATCCTTTAAACAGTGGAAGCTATGCCACTGTAAAAATGAAGAAAAACTTTTCCTGTTTCTTTAAGATGACTCGGAAATTTGTTTCATATCACATCTATAGTTTGCTTTCGAGTTTATGGTCTCTCGTTTTGAACTGACTCTGTATTATCAACAAACTGTTCTTGTTATGACTGAATACAATCTGTCTGTGTTTTTTGCGCCTCAGCTGTTCCTGCTGATCGTTCTCTGTAATGTCGCCCAAACACACAGTAAACACTCAAAATAGTAAAAGAGACAGCATTTTAAAGTTTTCCAGTTTTTTCCAGTACTTTTCATTTATCTTTATAATCATTGATACTCCTTGACGAAGTGTTGCAAAGAACTGAATAGCATTTCCAGTCAGTGCCAAAAACTTAAAGAACTTCACATATAGTATGAACAATGCTTGTCCTATCCAGTAACATGCCCTGCATATTTAGTCAAAGTTTATATACATAACCAGATGTATACAACCATATAACCTCAGTCATTCATTTATTTGACAATCTTATACTGTTCATAGTGTTCATGTATGAACACTTGAGATGAGGGGTTGATGAGCCAAACTGCATTGCATTCTTTGTCACAAAAAACTTGATGTGATTGTTATTGGCAATGTGATGGTAAATTATACTGTGGCTCCAATATTCTAAAACAGCTGCCCAGCAGGGTTTGCTGCAGTGTTTTTAAGTGAAGGGTTTCCACCTCACACACAATATACAGCTCCTCCTCTTAAGTCAGAATGAATTATTTACACTTTTTTTAAAGATATAATTTGGGGCTTTTTCGCCTTTATTAGATAGGACACAGTTGAAACGGGAGACAGAGAGAGGGGTAGACATGCGGAAAGGGTCGGAGCCGGAATCGAACGCGCGACCGCCGCTATATGGGCCGCGCGCATGCTACCAGTGAGCTAACCAGCGGCCCTGAATTATTTACACTTTATTAACAATATTATATTGGATTTGTTATAACTGAAGAAAAAGTGAGTATTGGCTCAAAATTTACATTTTACATCTCTAAAACAGAATTGCAGCATACATTAGATCTTGTGATTGTTTCTTGCAAGACTGCATTTTGACTTTGTTTCTTGTTAATGGTGGGTGCCATAGGACACTAGTATAGGTGAGCATGTGCTGTGGGTACCATAGCTACAGCTCTTTGGACCCTGCCTCTGCAAGATGCCTTAACCATTAAGGATCTAAGTGACCGTATTAGGCACTTCGTGGTCACCTCATTATGTTATTAATGAGGTGGAAAATGGCTGCTCCACTGCTTTGCTGGACTGGGCCTTAGGCCAGAGCCACATTATTCACACCAACGTCTCAAGGCAGATTCATGCTTAATTTGAAAAGAAACCTGGGTAACTGCATGATGAGAATGACCTAACTGAAGCTAAATGCACAATGGCGTCCAACTCAAAGTTGTATGCCTTTTAAGACATGGATGCTTCAAAAGCACTTCCATAAAGCACACTTTAAAGAAAGCAGCACCCATATAGATTAGTTCTATTTTATGGACAACTGTGAGAGTTGATTTAGGACTTTTTTGGTCAAGTTTTATCACAGTAAGTTGGCCTACATTACATTATTGCAATAATTAAATAATAACAATTATAAAAAATGTATAGCTGATGGAACACCCACAATGATGCTGATAGGTTTTCAATGTAGTGATTCTCATTCTAATTTGGTCCAAAAAACTTTGTTTGGAAGGATTAACCATGGGATGAAACAGGTTTAGCAAAATCCTGTGGTATGGGATGCTGCTAGTAGACAAGGAAACATGTTGATACAAGGAAAGTATCATGTCATCGTTGAGCAACCCACCTGGCATTCTTTTGTCAGGGAATTTTGACTGTCTTGTTGAACATTAATTCTGTGAGTAATGAAAAAAAAATCCAAGAGCAGAAGTGCACAGATAAGGTCAAGTGTGAAGACAGAGGCTGAATCTGGAGTGCATGAATTCTATCCAAGCAAGCTTTAAATAAGCATGAGAGCATGAAAGTGGCATGTTACCATGATTGAGAATATATGTGTGTTGGATCTGATTTATTTTTTCTTTTTTCAGAGTATATTGGTTTATATTTTTATGATCTTAATGCAGATTTTCTATATATCACAATGTAGCATCATAAGCAAAAACAGAGTGTGCATCCACTGTGAGTCATAAAAGTCCTTTTGGATTTCTGTGTTGGAAATGCCATATGGAAACATAGCTAGATCAGTGCACTACCTATACCAATGACATTAAATTTTACGTTTTTTGACTCAGCTCGTTATAGAGAGGGTTTAGAGAAGTTTATTTGTTATGAAAATGGAAAATTAAAAAACATTATCTTTTATTGTTTTTTAGCAACTGCCAGTATGAACACCTGCTTCCTGATAACTAAATTTAGATAAGTGAACGACTATTGTACCAAAACACTGAAACATTGCCTTGAGCCAGTTTTTGCACATAGTGAATTGTTAAAAAATACATAAATAGAGCAATCACAACATATCGAAATGGTGTAAAGAATATTCTTCAAAGTTTAAGAGTCATTGCAAATAAACAACTGCTGTAAGGCACATTGCTGTGTAGTTGAATGTTATTATCTAAAATAGCTGAATTCCAGTTTCTTTGCATTATTATACTTGATCCATTTATCAGAATATTGCTAAAGTCTGAATTTGACACCTGAGTTGGCAGAGGATGGCAGAGGTTGAGAGGTTGGCGTGAGAATGTTTTGTTCCTTCTTGTCTCCAGGGTTTTCGTGCTATGTCACTGCATCGAAGTTAACCATTTCCTGTTAAAACTGACCTGATAAATGTTTTTCTCCAGTCATCAGCAGGGAACTGCCACCTCCTCCTATTACTTTTCATATTAGCTCAGAGCAGGGAATATAATCCTTCCCTATCTCCTCTGTTTTTTTCTAAGATGGCGTTTTGAGTTAAGACAAGCCCATCGTATTGTAGACAAAGGACTCTTTTACTGTTATTTAGACAGCCAGGTATCACTCACGGTTCTGATCAATATTTTTTGCGAACACACAGCATACTTAAAGTTGGCATTACATGTGTATTGTTTCTACTGCCTGCATTGAGACTAACATGTCTTTAATAATAATTGTTAATTGTGAAGAGATGTTTCTGTTAGATAGCCCAGCTACTAGCTGGTACAATCATCTTATCTGCAGCACATTTGTTTTTAAACCACAGTAATCATCTATTTGACTTGGAACCTGACTTGGGATTTAGCTCATAGTTAAAACAGTCCAGCCCAGCTCGCAAATTAATAACAGGATAGCTCTTGTACCACTGTTGTTATGCCTGCTTGGTTTTGAATAGATTACTGCCAGACATTGCCAAATAGCTACAAAGTTCAAAAAGACCCCTTAGTGAGCGCACAAAGTGAGAAAACACAAATGATTGACCATGATGCTCTTTGAGCTGTGAAGTTAAAGTTGTGGTGTGAACAGTTTCATTTTTAATTCAATTTTCAATTATTTTTCATTTTCATTTTCATTTTCATGTAAAATTTCATGGGCATGGGCATGCTGCTAGCTATTTTAATAGTGTTACAGTTTCCATTATTTTGCACTCAGGTGTGCTGCCTTATTTTTAATATGTACAAAGTGCCGCTAGTTATTTTATGACACATTCATACAAGTTTTAATAACTTAGTCAAACAGAATGTGTTGAATGCATCACACATTAAGTTTTCTAACATAATAAATCAGTCATATTTTCAATCTCTTTACATAAAAGTACATTTTTGTCCAGTTCCTTCTGTGTCAGACAGCCAATTCATTATCAACTCTAGGA
>JAQNCA010000027.1:9601604-9613834 GCA_029783725.1 Acanthurus tractus
GTTTTCAAAATAACACAGCATTTTACTTTGAAATATTTAAACAAGGCACAAAACCACCTTACAGGCACAAAACCACCATCAAAGCATTTAAGAAAAACTTAAAAACAAGTCTATAAAATTCTGTCTTGAAGTGATTAAAAGGGATTCTGCACTGCTTTCCACAGAAGAGTCTTTGCAAGTCACTCCACTGGAATTCAACACTTGTTAAGATGCCCAATCCAGACACATGGAGATAAGAAGGTCTGCCAAACACTTAATTGTATAATATCAGACACTTACCACAAATTTTATTAAGTGTAAATTAGAGCCGACAAAAGAGCGTAGAGTTAGTAAAACATTCACCTTAAACAGTTAAATGGAAAATTATTGGCATGATACGTCATTTTTAGTGTGTTTACTTGAAGATGGAGAAAGCCAAAAGATGCCTTAAATCTATAAAATTTGTAACTGTGTTTGGCAGGCATTTATTGAGTCCATGATTGCTCTGAGTAATTGTGTAATGGACAAGAAATATAAGACCTCTTTGAGAGCTTGGTGCGCTCATCTGTGCAAATACTTGTTCTCTCATGATATTTCTGTTTTCCAGAACTATGATTTTCCTCAAATGTGACTAGACAAATTCAGGAGTGTTTTTATGAGACATGGTTTGTCTTTCAAAATGGCTTGCTGTGCGATTTTCTGAACTCTAATGGGATATAGTTAAGCACAGAGTGAACATTTGGTTTCCAAAACTCCCTCATCTGTCAAAGAGCTTGAGATTTTTCTTCTTGAATAATAGTCCAATATCCCAACAGGCATAGCTTAGCACATGAATGACAGCATTCCAACACAGACTGAAGTGTGGATTTTATTTATTGAATGAAGCTCCCAAAACATTCCTTAGCTTGTTCCCCTTGTTCTTTAGTTTGTCAGTAAGTCAAGTTTTAGCTCAAAAAAATATATCCTTTTCATTATTAATTGATCTCAATTATATGATTCAATTGCCTTTTTAGTTAAAAACAAACAAACAAATCAAATAACAAACAAATACCCACTGAAAATTATCAGAGCAAAAGTGAGAACCTTGAGTTATCATAAGCAGGCTACTTTAAGAGATGAACACATTGGCATCAAAGGACAATCCTTTTTATTTTAGCATTTTTCCAAAAATCTGAAGTCGTTGCTTTTGAAGCTTAGGGCCTCTGTCGTTTTTTTAAGTATATCAAAGCTGGATGCTTGAAATGCTGTGTAATCAGAAAAGATAAAAGTAAGGAGATTCAAATATTTTAGGAATCAAAGCTCAGCAATACCTCCACTGTAGTACAAGATGAGGTCCATAAAAATTCACCCATGCATCCTCTGGGTGGAGCCATGTAGTCACTAATGTGATCATCGACTCAGCTGCAAATTAAAGACAGAAGTTTATTAAGATAATAACTGGCGATGATACAGACTTCACTTTTTTAAAGTAGTGTGTCAAATACATGATAGTAATACTGAAATCTACCTTTCTAACTAACAGTGAACACAGCAATGAAAAAAGCTTTGCAAGTATAGACTTTTGTATGTCACTGTTATTATTTGAAAGCAGGCTGTTGGATGCAAAATGTAATGCATAACATGCTAAGTAAATCACTGGCTTTTGTATTCAACCGAGGTCAAATAAGGTTACTTGGAAAGGAAAATGCTTTAATCTTTTGACAGAAATTTGACATTGCATGCTAAACTGTGTTTTTTTAGGAGCAATTAACAAGCATGGTTATAAGATGTATGGAAAAATTCTTGGTAGTTAAGGGCAAACTGAAAATAGTGAATATTCTGTGGGAATGTGTAATAGCATGCAAAAACCACATTAGAAAAAAAAGTGCACAATTGGAAGGGTTTTGTCTAAAGCAAGACCACTGTCTTTTTCTCTAGCATGTTTATTCTAAGCTGTTGTTTTCACTTTTAAAAACAAACGTGAAAAAGGCATAACATGTGAGATGTTTTAAACTCTGTGTCATTGAGAATTAAGCCCTGGAACTCTTTGCCCTGGAACTCTTTGCCCTGATTGTCTTAAAACCATTAACCTGTAGAAAATGTATTATGCCCTCTCTTTTCCCGTCCTTAATTCTAGAGTTACTCAAAATGGGGACTTCTCAAAGTAGAGTGCTTCAAGACCAGACATTAAACTTTTCCTTTCCAAATCACACTTAACCACACAAGGCGCAACACCAGTTACTTACAGTTACAGTTACTAATTATTTTAGATCTACAGCCCAAATCATTTCTAACATTCCAACATTTAAAATTTGAAACGCCTTAAATTCTCTCCAGCAGGTTAATGTCAGGTGCTTTCAAGTAAGTTTCCCTAGATCTCTGTAGCACTTTCTGACATACGGACATTTTCCCAGCCCCCATTGTACCCACTCTTCCAAAATTGGTTGGCTGGATGCTCTCCCTCTCAGGAGGCAGGCCCCAGGAAGGGCTTAGGCTACCTCTGAATCAGGTTGCACTGTGCAATGTCATAGGAAGGCCTGTGATGGATCTTGGCACAGTTGGCCTCTGTCTGTTCTTTCCTGTCTTTGACTAAGTAAACGTTTCCCTCTGTACTCTGTCGTTTATGAAGGCTCCTTTGCACAATACTGCCATACGCACATCTACCCATCAGGCCTTTACTCCTAATCCGTATGTGTGTGTACTCAAGCCTGTCTTCTGTTTTTCATGCATCTGTCTTCCGGTAAAGTAGGATTTTGTGAGTAATGTGGTGTCATTGTCTCTTTTTTTGTAGATCACAACAAGCTGTTGCACCATCTCACATGGTGTTAATCTGCTCTGCCTTATTTTTTTTTATCATTCACCAGGGGCAATTCCCTAACAATTGTTAAATAATAACATTGTAATTAACAACAGTCACACAACTGACCGAGGCAAATATGGTAGACCTTTCAAAGTGTTTATTTGCTAGTCTGTCTATAGAACCATAATTTAGGCAAATATCGTCTGAAGATCAGCAAAGTAAGAGTCTGAGAATGGCCATCCAGTAGGTGTCAGGATAATGCAGTGCAAACATGCATCAAAGATGGACTCAGTGAAGAGATGATTACATACAGTAATTCCTGGATGATACTAATTTATGCCTGACCATTTCTCAAGATTTTGATACTTAACAGTTTGCATTCCCAGTATATCTCTATATATTTGTTGCAGAAAATTAACACCTAATGGTCTATGTTTAAAAGTTAGTTATATTGGTATCATTTACTGACTTTTATTCCTGGTCCTGTGAAGAGGGAGGATGGGCTTGTATTATGTGATATGTCTTTTGTCCCCTTTGAAGTAGAGGAGACATGTGGAGTCCATTGGCTTAAGTCAAACGCTCCCTGTGTGGGAGTTAGTCGTACAGTTTGCATAGTGGTAGCCTGCACACACATGTTTCTCTGGTTCAGTCAAAAAACCCTTTTCTATCTTCACCATCTTTCACACACATGTGCACTGCAGTCAGAGAGTATTAAGGCAGTGACATGTTTTGTGGTGTTGGCTCTATGTCTCTAGCACATTAGATTTGGAATGAAACAAAGACATTGAGATTTAAGTGCTTACGTTCATTGTTAATTTGAGGGTGTTTACAAGCATATCATAGCCCTTTTTATTAATGCTCCTCCAATTTTAGAGGATATAAAATGTCACGTAAAGTCAAGATACTTTAATACTTTAATACTTGGCTACGGATCCTTTGTAGACACTTGGCATCTTTCCTGGTGATTATGTTGTGATGATCTTGTCTTTGTTTAGCGTCAGTGTTCTGATGCGTTGTTAGATATATTTAACAGTGCCACTAACACTTGTGAACATCAGACTTTTTTTACATTGGGAATGCATACAAATCAGTACTGATTCTTCAGTCATCTTACTTTTGCTGAATTTAAGGGTTTGTTAGCTCCATTTATTTTATTTATTAGCTTATTTATCAGCTCCAATCAGCAGGGATGTGAATGTGACACATAAGTGTTGACACTAACTGTATAGTTATTTTCTTGAGCCAATGCAAGGCCTTGTTAAAATTTAATCATTATTTACCACTTTTCACAGTCTGTAAACAATTTGTCCTCTTTTTTGAGGCAAACGATTTGTTCTCTATCTATAGTGCAAATTGCAGTAGTGACAAGACATTCAGGTAAGAGAGCTTCTCCTGATTGGAGAGGCAGAAGACATAAGGTGATAGGGTTTTAGTACTGTAAAAAGAAACGGCAGTATACTCAATCCATCTCTGTTCAAGTACTGCTCACACACTCATCAGCTTAAAGGAAAGACTAGAGAAAAACAAATTAGATAAGTGCTGTATCACTGTTCGTGGTCTTCATGCTGCTCTTAGTGGTTCTCTGTTTTGCAAAGGGGTCATGAACACGAAGGACAAAAAAACAACACAAAAAAGAAACAGAGATGTGAAAAGGAGAAAAGGAGTTATCCTCTGTAATCACCTGTTGTTATTTTTTTACTCAGTCCATGTGCTAATTTGAGTATAAAAAGTACATTACACTGCAACCTCACTTCACACCCTTAAAGCTTATCTCAGCAACGTAACCTCAAAGCTGCTGTTTTATTTTATTTTCAATGTGTGCCTGAGAACTTGATGACAAACACGTCACCATAACAAAAGCCTTCTGACAGCATTGCATACACCTATAGAAATCATTTAAATGCAGCTGAACCTCGTTGACCCTTTTTGTCTCTTTGCCAGGGTTCAGTCCTAACCCAGCTAGTTACATATAGATATGCACCATATTATACCTGTATATTAGATAAGCACATGTTTCATATTTATTTTGGAATTAGCCATGTAAGCATGTCACTGGGTGATCTAAATGAAAACCAGTAATGCAGGCATCATCACTCAATTTGACAGTACAGCATCTGACACACCGAGATTCAGGAATAGACTGCTGCTGGGTTACAGAGTCGTTGCAAGATGTTCTTGTCTGTATCAAAAGAACATATGACACCTGACACATGGGGAGGGAAAAGAGTCCTGCTCCCAGAGCTTCACTTGGGTGGGATTGGACCAATGATTGGCCACAATCTGGTTCTGATTTATTGTTACATAATCACTTTGTGACTGTTGTTTTTGAAAAGGTTGCTTTTTGAGGGGAAAAAAGAGAAGAAAAAATAAAATAACAAACAAGAGCATGTTTCCAAAAGCAAATGTGGTGTAAAAACAGTTCTTGGGGTGGTATTTGATTGGTTTCCACTCACAACTGTGGCCGTTTTATCTAGCCACCTCTCAAACCCCCAACAACCTCATCTCTCCACAATTAGTGGGAGGTGAACGGGTTTAGATGGAGGCTTGAGGGGGAGCTGGTTAAAACTGGCGCTCATAACAGTCACCCTACAAAGGAGATGACCCCCCTCAAATGGTGGATAAACAAAGTACCTGAACCTAACAGCAGGCAGTGATAGAGGCATTTGCTGATGAGATGGACACAAAATAGTGACGATGGAGGGAGAAGAGGTAGGTGACAGTGGATTTGAGGTTTTTGAGGCAGGCCCTACAAAGAGTCCGCCAGTCACAACTGAGGGGCCCAAAGCGTGTGATTATTAATTACTGATGGCTTCCCAGCCTTTGAAATTCAGGGGGCCGCAGACATCAGATGTGTGGAAGAGGCAGAGGAGCGAAAGGCCTGTCATTACCATCACAGAAACAATGTTCGAATTTGGCTGTCATGCATTTTTGCCTAATTGACTGTTTTGATGCAGGTTTTTTTCTCCATTTTGTTTTTGAGGGGGCGCTAATGCCCCCCACTCCCCAACTCTTGATGAGGAGAACTTGGTGGGCTTTCAGCTTCACCCAGCAAGAACCTTCCGGAGGTTCTTTGATGGCAAGAAAAGCCACTGGAGACCTCGGGGGCCTCATTGGCCTCCATTTATGTATCGGCACCATAACACTCCATTTCTGATTCCTGACAAGAAATGAGTGAGTAGGAAACGTAAAGTATGAAAGACATACAGTGTGTGTAAGTGAATGTATGTGCTATATTGGGTGTGTGTGTGTCTGCAGGGTGGTGCTTTTTTGTGTGTATGTGAGGCTTCAATGAAAGGGGGAGGCCAGGGACCCACAAACCACATGAGGGGTCTCATAATTTGCATAATTAACTGTTGACACTAACTGTGCTTAATGAAGGCCTATTGAAGTCATTGACCCTTTTACACAGCCAGCCCCTGGGAATGAGACAGAGCCTCCTCCGGCAAAGGTTAAAACAATGTGTCTGGTTAACTTCCGACAAACGCGCCGAAACGCCCCAATTTCACAAAAATTCACGCTTAATGAAAGAGGTTATGGCACAGAACGACCTGCAAATTTCCCATACCTGAAACATCACCATGTGTTGAGCTGTGCCATCTCATTCTTAGTTGCTAATATTTCCAAGATAATTTGCTTCATTACTCAGTTTTCTCTGTAATGCGGGCTCATTTGAGAGCAGAGTTGTGTAACAGTATCAGCAGTCAGTGTAAATTTAAATCATTTATCTGTTCCAAAGAACTTTGCACACACTGTTCAGTTCAGTTTGGTGGACATTGTTGGGAACTTTGTTGAATTGATTTATTTGTAAGGAATCTCCTTTTTTTAGGAAAAAATGTTACCTGTACACTATCATAGAGAGTTTCAGTTGAAGAAAAACAAACTTCCTAATGTAGCCTTAATTGTCTGCCTTTTTCCCCACTGTAGGTTTTGTTTTATTTGAGGGTGTTAAGGGCATACAGCAGGGGAAAGCACTGTATTTAACTTACCAAAGCTAACATGTACAAGCAATACCAATGTCATGTTTCAAACAATTGTTAATATTTGTCAAAGAGTTTTTATGAGTGGTGCGTAGTAGTCCCCATGTCATAAAATCAAGGGCTATGGTATTTTGTATGTAACAAAAGGCAAACAGGGGCTCAGCGATAAATTTTAAATGCATGTTTTGCAGATAGCGTGCACACAGATTGTGTATGTGTTGTATTTAGTTTGCATGTATAAGTCCATTATAAGGGAGGGGTGGCAGCAGCCAGATTTTGGCAATTAAAACACCAGAAATCAAGTGAAAGTCAACAGTGTATAAATGAGAGGTTTGTAGTTAGAGAGGGCTGTGGCCTGTGCCTCTGTTGTAGAAAGTGCTTCTAAATACACCACTTAGTGTATAGCTGTGATCCCTTTGTATAGCCTTGTAAATAGGCTCATTCACAGCTCAGTGTTTTTTTTTTTGTTTAAAAAGTTTTTAAATCTTTACTATATTAACGCTATTTCATGAATTTCAAGGATATTTAATTGGCTTTTGTTTTGTTAATTTTTATGTTTTTGAGCCAATGTGAATAAAGACAAAAAAGAATCCATTTTTATGATAGTGGGAGTTTTTTTAAATGTACAAATGAAATGAAATTTACCGGTCTAACAAGTAATAATCCTCACTGTTAAGAAAAAAATAACGTAGTACATTTTTTAAATTGATCTCATCTCTGTAGACAAAGGAGAATTAATATCAATCAGCTAATGTGAATCACAAATATTCAGTAATACATGTAACACATATGAAGCAAAATTTCATACTGTAATGTTTCAGACTCACAGAGCATATCTTGAGGGCAGCTTCTTTTGAGGTGAATTACAAAGTATGGTGTGAGGACATGTGAGTCTGTGACTACACTGATGAACTGCCTGGTCAATTTTCTGAGACTATAGATCAACAGACCTCCCAAATGCAGTGAAGTGCTAAGCCAGAAGAGCCACATGCAAAAGTGTTTTTTTGCTGTATAGTTACCATCACAGTTTCTCATAGATAAGGCAAATCTGCCCGCAAGTGGTCATACAGATGCATTTGAGACACACTCTAGTGCCAGGTGTGGCGTCTTTCTCAACTAAACGCGACAGTCCATCTGGATACAAGACAGTGAAAATGTTTTCCTGACCTGGGAGGACATGTTGTTGCAGTTACACACTATGACGTTTGACCATGCTGTATAACTGTGCTTTCTGAAGTGACTGTTAAATATTATGGAGAGGATATCAACAATAAAAGTGAGAAGCACATTTTGTTACTGCCACTAAAGGTAAGGTTTTAAGACGCCAGCACATATTGTGTGTAAGAGGGAGACAAAAGCCATCTGTTACAAGAAGTCAAACACCACAGCACTGTGATTGTCACTTCTCCAGAATCCTGCTGTCTTTGACGTGTCATGATTAATTTCTTCTTTTTCTGCTAAAACACTTGGCACTCTGTTAATTTCCAACAATACTCAAGTGGCATGATCCTTCTCTTCCTGAAAATGTCCCTCTGTACTCTTATCGACGTCACTGTTTGTAGTTCACTCCTATTAATGGCTTTTCCATTTTGTTGGTCTTAAAAGCCCCCAGAGGCCTGTCCACCATCCATCCCTGATAAGGGTGTGTAGAATGGGATGTTCTCTCTGTGTCTATAGTTTGCCACTGATCACCAAGAAAAGCCTTTTCTCTTCTCCTTCCTGCTTATCTGCACACTTTGATGTGTTCAACAAGGTCACTGGGGATGCTGGTAGTTATCACTACATATCAGCTGTGTTTGTATGATGTTGTGTGAGGAATAGTTATCTTAATTAAAGAGTACAACATTTTGAATATCTTGTAAGAAAAAACTTTTTGACTCCCTCTAAATTACCACAACCACTACTGATTCTTGGTACTTCTCAATGTGTTAAAACAGATTTATTGTTCTGCTGGTCTCCATCAGGTTTCCCTTTTCTTTTTTTTTTGGTCTCAAAGGGGCCTAGAAATAGTTAATGGGGAGGGGTCTTTCACATTTAATGACAGTGTCTTTAAGCCTGAAACTTTCCCACACTTGTAGCAGGGAGAATGGGGCCCAAAGATTTGTTTTTATCAAAAATTGAGTTACTTGTCGATAGATAGATTCTGTATGAAAATGTGCCATAACTGATGTAAGTGGGACAAGTGCCCTCCCCATCCACCCACCCTTTTTATGTCTATGAGATGAGGCGCCCCCCACCCCCCTTGGTTCTTGCACACTGGTTTCAGGGCCTTCAAAAGGGGGCCCCTCAAGCTTTGATCCTCTACATGGGTGCGGAAAAACATCTTTTTGCCCTACACTGTGCCCAGGAAACCAAAGTTTTTGCCGCTGCCGTATGCTAATGTAGCCAAGCTAATCACCCTTCCCAGTTGCAAGATTTATATACCATAATGGCACCCAGTGGTACCCCTTCAGTTTGTGGCCCCCTTATCTACCCTCCGGATGTCCTATGGAGCAAAGGTGTCTTCTGTCTGTGAATGCAACTGCCTTGCCACCACCTCAGCCTCCTGCTTTCTTTTGCAAAAAGAGAGTAACATGAAAACAGTCCTATGGGAGGGCCCCTTAATGCTGTCCCTCTCATTCTCTACCTAATGTACTTTTCCAGTAAATGTCATGAAACACACAGGAGCTCTAAGGTAGGCTCCAGACAGATAAATGTGTCGGGGGAAAAGCTGTGGCCCCTCAGTTCCCCCAGCATGTCTAGTGAACCTGCTGCTTGGATAATATTTCTCCTATCAATATCTTACCCATCAACCCATTTCATACGAGTGAGCTCCTTTATTGTGGGTTAACTGATTGCATACTTTGAAAACATTTCCTCATTTTTCTCTCTTTCATTTGCTTCGTTTTTCTTCCTCTCAGGTCATTAAAATGTAAATTTAAATGGTGTTGGGGGACACAGAGGTTATAAAATTTAATAAAGAGGCATTTGTACATTTGTAAGAAACACAGTGTGCATAGTAAGCCGTAGGGAAACAGCGTACGACCCTAGTTTGTGATGTGGCCCACTTTTGGCTCCTCTGAATGGGACTAACGTGGGGCCTGTGAAGTACTGGCTGAACCCGCCAAAGCACTTGGATCTGTCCCAGGTTCTCCTCACGTGAACTCTGCTAGTTGAGAGAGGGGACATGTTCTTTCCAATAAAAGGGCAGTAACTCAAAAGAAATCTATTTCTGTCCAACTCAATATGAGGTATGCCTGCATGTGCTACATGTTTTTGAAGCTTTGAGATTATGAATGTAAAAAAGGAGCTAAACGCTACCTCAGGTATGTAAGTCATAAAATAGTCTCCTCAGTCAAACCTTTTTAACAGCATTTTTAGATTTAAGCAAAACCTACATTCTACAGAGAGAGAGAGAGAGAGAATCGTGAACAAATTGATCATGGCAGCCAACAACACAAGGATGTTGGACATTTGCACTGCCACTGTGGTGCAGCCAAATATCTCCCTCTCTGTAGAGCAAATTTAATTTCCTTTGTTAGGCAGCTGAACAACTGGACTTAAGATATTGTGCTCTCCGTAGGCTTATATTGTCACTATATGCTCTCCTCACTTCTGGCGGGGACTTACCACTCTCCAGAAGAAAGACTATGTATTCAGAGCCCTTCTTTCTTGACTAAGGGGCTGTTTGGTTTTATCTCTTATGTGACCCTGTACTTGCTGTGGCTGAGCTGTCACCTGCCACTAGCTTTTGTTGTCTTCCAAAAAAGGGAGGAGTCTCAGTGTCACTAAGTAGAATAAGAGTAGTTCCACTGTCTTAACAGTAGAATAAGACAGCAAGTCGACTTCACAAAGCTCCTGTCCCAGTCACCACAATCACCTCTCAGCCTGCCTATTCGGAGACACAGCATCCCAGAACCTGGGGAGACTAACCTGGAAATACTGGAAAAACCACACAAAGTATAGGCTGATTCACACGCTAGCTGGTGCATGCTTAGGGAAAGCCGACAAAACTGAAAAAACTGTCTGTGGGAGAGGGATACAGACAGTACCTGCATACGCAAGGCTTCTTTACTGCTCCCAGCTGACAGGCAATTTAATCCCGTTTGCTCACTGAAGCTCATTTTCTTCATTGTGGCAGGCTAAATGTGAATAGCTGTGAATAGGAGAATCTCTAACTCTTTCCCCGCCAGTTGGTTCTGTATGAAACACAGGGTGAAATGATCACAGTGAGGCTTTGCCAGCCATTGTGATAGTGCAGGTTATGATGACGCATTCACAGATTATACCGATGACTCAGTCCTTTTAGCATTGGCCTTCCACGGGCCAATCTTCCATTCATATACGGTTTGATGAATTAAAAGTTGCGTGATGTTATTTAGGGTCAGATAGATGTTTCACAGCTTTCTGGGTGCTGTTTCAGGACTGGTGACAGACCCTCCAACACAAAGCATGGCAACACTGCTGTGAACCAACAGAGTGGATGAAAAGAACATAAAATAGGTTACTCTTCAGTTCTGCAAACTTCCATTAACATTTATAGGCATCAAAGAGGCAGCTCTATTCACTCAGAAGGACTGAGAGTTTCTTTTCACAGAGATCCAGGACTGATCACAGAGAGGGTTTTACTTTGCATACTCTCTTGTTGTCAAGTTTACAGGCGATTTCAGACCCAATTTTGATCTACATACCCTAAAAAAACACGTCCCCTGTAAGACGTTTCACATGCTAACCCCTAGAAACATTGCTGAAACTATTGTGACAAGGCAATTAGTTTCCAATTATCTACTTTAAAAAACAGTGTACTTCCATGTTGAGGTGACTGTGAGACACAAAAACAAAATTCCAGCATTTCACTTTTCAGAGGGTAGCATGCAAGTACAACAGGCTGTCGTTAAGCTATTTCCATGTGTCTTGCACTCTCAGCAGCTGCATGAAAGCAACACTGCAACTGCTCTGTAGCAAGGCATGAGAGTCTTCTTCTACCTTCATGACTGCATTGTCATGGCGAGTTCTGAAGTGTGGCTTGTGTCCCAGCAATCCAGTTGAACCTAAACCTACATGACTTAAGTTAAGATTTACTGGATCAAGAGTGGACCCATGCTGTCCTCAAGGGCTGAAAATCAGTGCTTAAGTCACCCATCCTCATGGTGCCTTCATTCAAACTCAGATGGACGGCCCTACAGCAGACAGTTTACAAACTGCAGCTTGGGATGTCTGTGACAGCAACTGTCATGCAGGAATAGGGGCTCATGGCAGTGGTTCACCAAGCATGTTCATAGGGACTGACAGATATTTGCTTCCTGCAATACTGGTTCGTTAGCCTCCGCTTGAATGCCAAGAGGCACTTAGTGACCATTCCCTCATCTTCACTGGAACACCTGCAGCAGTGAGGATTCCCGCAGCATCTGGTGTTGGTTACATTCCTAGTTCTAGTCACCTCTTACTTCTTGGCATTCAGAGATGTTTCCCTACGGGGATGGGGAGTGACTTGCCTTAGAAAGCAGTTGTTTGTG
>JAQNCA010000027.1:9629930-9647710 GCA_029783725.1 Acanthurus tractus
CAACATAGCCCCCTGAAAAGATGAAAAACATACATGCACAGACACAGACACTTACACACACACACACACACACACACTCACACACAGAGGCACCAAGGGACCACCAACGAGGGTGCTACCAAATTTGGACAGAGTGCATTAGGGGCTTTTCAAAAGAGGTTTTTCTGGATTGGTTCAAAGCAAGTCTGGTGGGACATTATTGTGGTTGGAAAAACACTGGTCCCATGCATGACACGTTTGATTTAGATACGTTAGTATACGCTGCCACCACAGCAAAGGATGAGGAAATCTTTTCTCCTTTTCTCTTCGCCCCCTGCGAGGACCTTTACTCCTCTGCTTCTTTTCTTGTAAATACACAGAGCACAAGAATTTGAGCGATTTATGGTGCCATCCATTATGGATGGGTTGGAGAGGGTAAAAACAAGCACATGATGTTTTGACGCCTCTACTGACTACTTTTTATTTGGAGCACTGTATTGGATTAAGCTTCTGTCTGAAGTGAAACGTTGACATGCAACACATTTTTTTGGCTGACTGAAGGCGTGCTCTTCTAGTTCCAAATGTATATGACGTAAATGTAGGGTTGGGAGAGTTTGTGCTCTTGCATAATGTTCCACTGGTCCATTTTCGTAATGAGTCTCTCAGATTGTTTTCTGATTAAAGCAGCCCCTTTTCTGCACTGTTTGCAACTTACTCAACACTTCCCATTTCTGTCAGTATTCCTTCTTTTCTGCCCTTTCCCCATGGCTTTAAAACAAGCAAACATGCCTGGTTTAGTTTTATGGTATTTTGCACAGCATCAATGATGCAGAGAAATGACACAATGTGACGCAAAGGAGTCAGTATTCCTGACCCCAAAAACCTTGTTTTACACAATACCTTTGTGACTAGTTCTCTTCACTCAGCCTCAACTAAGGCAAGGGAAGAAGCGCCTGTAAAGAAGCGTGAAGAAGTGAAGCACTTCCCATGTATTTCCTTCCTCTCCCACCGGAAAGCCCATTGAATGTCAATGAGGTATTCTCCCTTTATAGTAAGAAATGTAAAGCAAGTCTTGGTGACTTTAATTGCCGGAGATTGGAAAGAACATTTAAAGCCCAACTGCTGATACATTAACTATTTGTGAGTATTTGCTACTTTTGGTAGAGCAATTAGAGCAGTTCAAACAGATGACATCCTTCCCTATAAAAAAGCCCAAACCTTCAAGCTTTTTATATGCAGCTATTCTATCCTTACTGTTTACTTCAGCAGGGTATGTCTGATTATTGCTTAACCCACTTCATCTGGGAGATGAACACGAGTTAAGTTGAACAGGAAGAGGGCATATTTGGAAACAGGCAAGTTTTGAGATCAACACCTTTGCCGCCCGGGGAAATCTTGCTTACAGTGAAGAGCAGAGAATGACCCCAAGATGTCCAAACGTCAAGCTATTTTAACACGTGAAGAATCAGATCTGGACATTGTGAGGAGTTGCTCTTTCACATATGCAGAAAACAAAGTGAAAACAAGTGATTTTCTACATCAGATGTGTTCTCACTTACTGGACTCTTGGTGGACTTGTAATTTTTTTGACTTGTATTGATGATTTCTTTGTGTTGATATCAATAATGCATGTATATGGACAGATCAGTTTTTTTAATAAAAAGGTGGAAAGTGAAAAGCAAACAAAGAAAACAGAGCAGCTGTGCTTCATGCACTTCAGAACACAGCAGAGAAAAAAGGGTGCACATTTTTGGGTCTGTGTTGAGCAGCAACATGAGAATATCAACGCGCCCACTCGTTTGTTGTGATTTCACACATGGGCTTTATTACATGTTTTAGAGATTCAGGACTAGAAAACTGGGAAGTTAAAGTCCAGGCCAAGTGGCCCTGACCATCACATTCAATGTTCACAAAATTAAAGGTTAACAGTGCGTATGTGAAAGGGGCTTTAGAGTTAGCTTAGGAGCCAGGTCTCATGTCATTAAAATGCTGGCTTTGATTCCATGCGAGAGTAGCTGACTCTTAGTTGGGACTTGTAATGTTGTTAAGCTTGGTAATGCATTTTTAACTCTCCCTGTCTTGAGTGCAGTGGGCCAGATTGTCATAAGCGTAAGCTGTCCTTTTAAACCAGAGGCACAAAGCAGCTTATGTGCAGGCAACCCTGATGGTATGGTGCCTGTAATGGTTTAGACTGAGCTATACGTTTGTCCCGCTCATGCGTTTGTCATTGAGGTCCCTGCTGTCTTGTTTTTGTTTACTGACTTTTTCATGTTCATCTCTGGTTTTATTTTTTTTTCTCTCCTAAACCTCCCATCCCTTCATCTCTTTACCATTGCTTACAGGCTTTTGCTTGCTACTGCCTGATTTTCAATCTGCCTACCCGTAAATAACCTAGTTATTGCCAGATTTCAGCAGTGCCCTGATTTCTTTAGTATAATGTAAGCAAGAAACCTAGTTCCCTTAATTTGAGTAAAGGATTTAAAAGTCTGGTTGATACTGAGTGATTTTTCAGATAATTCTTGATTCTTTTGTCATTTACTTGAGTAAGAGGTTTTCTAACTGGGTTTTGTATATGTGTACATGACAAAAATATCAAACAGGCAAAGTATTTCTGTGACAAGAGAATGGCAGAAAGGACAAAAATAGGTCAATCCAAAGTCCAACTAAAGCTAAACTGAAATAAATAAGTTTAATTAAATCAGTCTCCACTGCTGAACAGCAGACTTTGTTAAAATCAGTCACATGCACACTAAAGTCAGACTGTGTGGTCTCTCACCACAGAGCCTATGTTCTCCCGGAGCTGTGAGTTCAAGTGCTCCAAAAAAATAGGCTGCAGTGTCACATATCACTAGTGCACATAAAATATGTCGACCTTGGTTTAGAAATATGGCAGGAGAGAAATTTAATAGACAGTGTTAAACAAGATGGAAGATGATCTTGTGCTTTATCATTGCCACTTGTCAAAATATGAGACAGACATAGTGAGGTTATATCACCTGTATGGCACCTTATATTACTTACTTACAGGCACTTAGAAATAATCTTAAAATGTAATTAGAATTAAAAAAAGTTACCCAGAGACAACTGTTCATTTCAAGATTGCCCACATTAAGAGGTTAATACTCTTCACTTTGTTCAGTTTCATTGTCATAAATCTACGTCATTTATGACATCAGTGGGCAGCAACACCGCAGCAAAACTGAGTATCAACACCGTTACATGAAAGCTCTCTGAACTCATCTGGAATAATAAAGGGTTTTGAAGTAGCTTCTGTCGGCTGACACTGAGAATTTTGCATCAGGGGATCTTTAGTCTGGCAGGCTTCTGTTACCCAGCTGGTGGCAGGTATAAGGATTAGGTGGGAAGGGCACCTCAGGGGACACAGGGAAGGATCTATTAAGTGCGTGTATGAGTGTGTTAATGTGTGTGTGTATATGTCTGGACAGTGACATGACGTCAAGTCTAGACGGGCCATTTCACAGTGTGCATTCATTGCATGCAATGACAGCTGATGAAGAAGTGGTCCTAATAATCACCAGTCATTGGTGTTGAGGCTTTTTATTTGAAGCAGGATAGTTGATAGAAATTTGCCACCATGCATTCCTTTTTATATTCCAGTATGTGTGAAATCAAACAATTTATAGTGAAAGATTTTTTTTCAATGTGCTAGTGTAACAGTGTTTGTACATTTATATGTTGTAGTATGATTTTGTATGCTGTAATAAACACATGCATGTGTTGCATGCACTCTGTGTATGAAACTAGATATTGTCTTAGATTTTCAATATCATGATATAAGTGTAGTCTTTTCTTGGTTTTAAAGGCTGAATTACGATGTAGTGATGTAATTTTCTGTTCTAAAATTGCCTTTATCCATACAGTCTTTCTTTAAAATAAGCTATGATTTTTTTAAATCAAAATTCTTATTGTGTTAATATTTTATAAAATCACCAGTAGTCTTGCAATATTAATTCTGAGACATTTGGTCAAAATATTGTGATTTACTTGATGTTTGATGTTCTGCTAGACATTCAGCGCCCTTCATAAAAATACCTGTATACACTGTATTCCCATTCAGCCTGAAAATGCCTAGATATAACTTTTGGTTTTTATCAGCCAGCCCAAAACTAAACCTCTAGCTACATATGTAAATTACATCCAATCATCCATTATTAGTCTATCATGTACACATAAAGAGGACTTGAAAGAAGACAAGGGAGATGCAAGAACATCACAGAACAGTTACCAGTTGTCTCTGACCACCAACAGGCAAAGGAAGTGCATGAGCACATCTCAAAACAAAACCACTATGTTGTAGTCATTACTGACCCAATGTGGTTCTTATTACTATCAAATAGAACCACAGTGTGAGTTACTTTGCCCAGCAGGGCAGCTTTTCTTTTCCATAGAGAATGACCTTACCAAAAGTGAAATAATTTGTAAATTGACATTTGAGTTTAAAGCAGATGCTGGCAGTCGCAGACCGTTCTGATCTGGGAGTTCTGAGGACAGACTAGTAACTGATCTCTTTATGAGGCCACATTTAAGGATAAAACCAGATTTGATGTTGAGTTTTTTTTTTGTTGATTCTTTTGAAGTTCAAATTTCTACCATCCAAGAATATTCAGTATTCTATTTTAACTCCAAATTTGATGTGCCAATGAGGTCATATCCATAGGCACATGATGCCACATTACATGGGCAAAGCAGCCATGCCTGGGAAGAGTGGAATATACTATAGTGATTAATTACAACACTTTCAGCCAGTCTCATTACTCATAACTATAAACAGCTGTGTCAGTTATAGTGGCACATGATGAAAATTGCTCACTCAATGGAGAAGGAGCATCCAGGGTGGCACAGAGAGAATATATGACCAAATTATTTATACACATTAACTTGATTAATATATTTCAAATATTAGGACATGCCACATGTCTGTAAATCAGATTTGTCAATTATGTGTATAAATGAGAGGGATTGGTGTGTGTTTCAGGCTGGGCCTCACACAGGAACTGTTTACTTAAAAACAGACTCTGCTGAGACTGCAGGTTGATGGCTGTATCAACAGCTGAAGTGTTTTCCAACTCACTCCAGCTCCAGCCTCAGCTCATTCCTCAATGAAGTAAGCAGTAAGCAAACTTTATTACTAGAGGCCTCCCTCACTAGTCCCAGCACTCCCTCCCATCCCTGTATTGTAGCTGTTTTGTTCAGAGAAAAAAAACACTGTCTGTTTTTCGTTAGGGAGACTTCAAAGAGACTTGCTTTCAGTGTTTAAACTTTCAAGAGTGAAAAAAAACCCTGATTAGCAACATGTTTGCATATTGTTCAAGATAAAGGCCAGCAAAAAGCGTGAAGGCAGAGACGCATAAGAAAGTGTCTTTCAAGACGACTGTGACTCTGAAACCATACCCGCATGTAAACCCAACAACGAACACAACAAGCCGTTACAGTAGCCCAGTTTAGATTAACTGGAAATATAGGACAGTTGGCATGAACATAGTTGACTCACTTTTTTAAGTGTAGACCGTTGCAAGCTGTTTGAATTAAGGGATGAGTTTTGAAACACAGACCAGTAAACACAACTGAGAGAGAATCTCAATTTAAGCACAAGACTATCTGCTTTTATTCTGGCTCTTTAATTGCTGGCTTATGTTTTCCTGGCATTTACCAGTGAGTTCGGTTTATGAACTTAGAGTCAACACTTTGGTAAACTTTAAGCTTCATTAGTTTCCTCCAATGTTAAAATTTTACTGTTCTTTGTTTTGAGCCTCGGTTTTTATGACCCTGAATCCTAACCTCAAAGATCAAACTTCGCCTGACTAGTAACAATCTGATAAAATGCATCAAATACTTATACTGTGTTTGCAACCAGTGTCTCCAATGTCAACCAATTTACGAAGAAATTTTACGTGGAAAGTGCCAATTGTCCATTAGTTACAAGCTATGGTTAAGTGATGTTCGCCATTTTTGATAGAAAATTATGTAAAAAATAAATAACAAAAATTTGCAGTTAGATCAGTTTATTGCTTTGACTCCAGAACTTCAGCTGGTACCTCTGGCTTAACATGAATTCAGAAACACAGAGCTATACATTAAAAAAGTTTACTGTTAGTTTTTGCTTTTCTGACAACAAAACAGAAAAAGAACTGTGAGAAATTTTTTATGTACAGGAAAAATGTTTCACATACTGTCCTGTAGCTGCTGGCTGTGCACAGCCATGAATCATTAAATGTTTACAAAGCATAGCATTTCTACATACAGAACCATCATTAAGATTAATGTCTCCCAGACCTTACACCATACATAAATGTTAATCATTCATATAATGTATGCAGTACATTGAATAAGTCATTACACTCATCGTTTCAGGCTGTTTTCATTTCTTACAGTGGGTTGAAAAAGTCTTACTTGGTTGAGTGAGAGAGGGTGGGATGGGTGGGCCTGACGAGGTGTTTCCTCAGATCAGATTTCAATTAATTTCATCCCGGGGAGGGTTACTCTCTGACATCACAGACTGACATCTCATACTTGTTTTTCACAGTTAAATATTGTCAAAAAGTGAGGCAATTTTTTGCCATTGATGATAAAGCTGTCCCATGCAGAGGCCTTTTCCTTTTATTTTTCTGTGAGTTAAATAGGTCCGCTCACATGGATCAAGAGGTAAATGCAGAAAATATTGCCAAGACATACTTAATGGGACAAGCAATTATAGTCCCACACAAACACTAGTCCCTTAAAACCAAAGAGAAAAAAAACCCCCTGTTTTTGTTTTTTTAGTGATATCAGAAAAGCAGAAAGTACACATTTCTTTTACAAAGTGAATCCTCAATATAAAGTTTTGTATCACAATCCCAAGATTTATTTCAGGATATCTTTTTCTCATCTGGAAATAATTGCTCACTTTCCGTGATTAACATAGCAACTAGCTTTTCTGCTTTCAGAAAATTCACAGTAAATCAGCAGCAAACAGGATAAAGTCCATTCAAGTAAAGAGGATGGTGAAAGCTATGTCGTAACCTAAGTTTGATGTAGGCACAAGAAGTTTGCAGAACATGGATTTAATAAACATTGTAAAGCTTTGAAGTATCCAGTTGTAGATTCTTCCTTTATGTGCATAGGATGAATTATACCAGAAGAATTGGACCATCCTATGATATTTTAAATAAATTAGTTACAAGGAATAAATTCAATGTTCTCTGATCTTACAATCATTTTTTTTCTCCAAAGCTTACTTCATGATATAGTTAGGCAACTGATTTTGCTAAAGCCAGTCACTTGTTCATTTGTACAGTCAAAACCTTTTCAATAAATGAAAGAGACAGTAAGTCTTCCAACTGATGAGTCAGTACTTGATAGGGTCAGTTAGTCTTATACTTTCTTTAATCGCATGTCATTTTTCCTCTTTTGCTGCGCTGTTGACTTGTGTCTCACCGTTAGGTCTCAGTAAAAAGACATGTTCTTCTTTTGAGATTGCAAGCTGTATAGAGGTTTTAAATAAACGTGTTGGAGAGCAGTAAAGAGGAAATGAAGGAGCAAAATTTAACAAAAGTATGATGACATACACATGGTGTACCTTTTTGATTTATAAAACGTAGTGGGGCCGCCAGCATCCCAGAAGAGTCATGACGTCAGATTTGGAAGTCCTCTAGTTAGACCAATAGGTGGCAGAAGTTGCCAAGAGGATCCAATGAGACGTGATGGACATGCCACCATTTCCAGGCAAAGATGAGAGAAACTTCCTAGACAATTTCTCAAGTGCCACTTTGTCTGATAGCTTTCCACTCCAGTGAGAGGTGTGAGTAGAAAGAGTGGGGGAGGAAGGAAGGAAAGAAGGGAGAGCATGAGGAAAGGGAGATAAATGTCACCCAGAGCACTTCGTGATGTTTAAACATTTGCCAGCCTAACAGTTCGTCACTTCTTGGCAATTACCCTACTATGAGCAACAATAACAAAACAACAGTTCACAAGATTGCAGAGGAAGTAACCTCACCAGATGGAGGAGGATAATTTTAACCAGAGAAAGTACAACCTTGTAAAAGAATTTGTGTGTACTTGTGTATAAAAAGTGATGAGACCCTTTGTAGTTGTGTGTATGTGATGCTTATAAGTTTGGTGAGCATGTCAAGCAAACATTTGGAGAGATTTAATGAAAAGCATGTTGTGAAAAAGACAGCATTCGGTTGAGCTTTTCGAATGTAATAAAACTGTACAAGCAGATGACAGGATAAGGATTTTCTTGCATTAGTAGATGTTAATAAGAAATTACAATAGTCAATACTGTGGTGTGATTTAATTAAGAGTTCATCACTTTTTGAATGATAAAAAACAAAAATAATTGCTGTTTATATGTAAACGAACTGGGATGCTACCTCTCTGTATTGACGGTCCCCCTTAATTTTATCTTTAACATCACCTCCTGTGGGCTTAGAATGTGAAGTTCCCTTATTGACACTGATTGGCAGCTTGTGAGCCGCTCACAATGGATTCCAGTGGTCATAACAAAGGAGCAAGATTTCCAAATGCTAAAGGAGCATGAGTAATATCGAGGATATGACTAGCATATCATGGTTGGTCGTGCTGAGTGAGTTTGTCAGCATTAGTAAAGAGATGGTGACAGCGGCTCTGTCATTCGACAGTCATTCTAAACTAACCTTTTTTCACCATGGACTGAAGAGTAATATGAAGAGAATTTGCCATAAATGTTAAGCAGAAACAGCCCTTTCTCACTGCTTGGTAAAGGAACAAAGGTTCTAGATGTGCTTGTAAATGGTTGAGCTTTTCCAGATTCAGAGTACCGCAGTTGTCCAGTTTGCAGACAGGACATAAGGAATATTATTTTTGAAGCCCCATTGTGCAACAGATTGATTATTATTTCTGAGACTTGTATTCAAAAAAGGTGTTCAGTTTGAACAGATTGTTTTTAGACAGCGATAATTTGAGGAGATTGTTTTTTGTGGGCAACATGATTGCTTAAAGTAATTAAGGGACTTATCGCTTGCTAATCACATGGCAATGTTTTCCCTCAGGTGAGAAATGCATAAGGTTATGGTCAGGGCAGAGGCTGGAGGTTAGCAGCGGCCAAGTCCTGTGAAGCGGATGGGATTAGGACAGACCTTACACAAGTGACCCTGAATTGAAGACAGTCAACTGAAATTTAGATGAGAATAATGGAAAAGAGTGATAAATGTTCTCCTATAAAAATGTATTTTCTTTTCAAAATAATTGGCGTCACTGTCAGGAAGCGAGAGGACAGACACAAGTGACTCATTTTGTGAGCATGTAGGTCTCTTCCTCAAATTACTTACACTAACAAATAAAGTTGCTGTCAACTAAACCGTTGTGAGCGGATGTTCTTGTTCCAAATTAGCACACAAAAAAGAAACCATATGTTGTTCGCTGTGAACTCAGTGTCAGTGTGGCCTTGAAATTATGCCCAGACTCCATTAGAATCAGCAAGTGACAAAGTGTATTTAAGGACTTGGAGGTCACTAATGTGTCTTAACAGTTGCTTGAAACCACTGAGATATTGGGTTTTAAAAGAGTGAGTTTGAAATTGATACTGCAAAGCTTTTTAATTTTGGCTTTTAGGAAAGCAAGTGTAAATTCCATGGATAAATGACTTTTTAGATCTCATTTGATTATTTGTTCCTCTGAATATTTGTACACCATTTCAGACATAACATCAGTGATTGCTTGAAATATTTTCATCTTTTGCCTGAAAAATATGTTGATGTTACTGAAAATCCAATGACCAATTCAAGGTCCTGATTCAATACTTTAATTTATTATACTTTTATTCTCAACTTAGATTAAGTGCAAATATAAATACAAAATTCTGTTTTGTTATTTGTTGCCATTTCTGTCATATGGAGGTTTTTATATGATGGCTGTAACATCAGATTTGACAGTGAACACTCTCAAATTCATCACATTTAATGGCATTACATCTGTCTACAGGAGCTGACAACATCAAGAAATATTGGAGTCGTTACTACCAAGGTTCACAAGGTGTAGTCTTTGTATTGGACAGCGCTTCATCAGATGAGGACCTTGAAGCAGCACGTAACGAGCTTCACTCAGCCCTGCAGCATCCGCAGCTCTGCACACTGCCCTTCCTTATTCTTGCCAACCACCAGGACAAGCCTGCTGCAAGGACGCCAAACCAGGTAATCTAGGACGTTTACAGTGCTACTCTTGAACAGTTTCATCCCATGCATGTCTAACCTCAAGCTACTTTATTTTGCCTCTTAGCACTGCAGCTTCTACATATTCAAAAACATGTCTGTCTCAGTCATACATAGATGGATACTTTGACACTATATTTGACACTAGAATAAGTAGAGTTTGACACAACAAATCTGTAGTGATTGATAGTTTGACTGAATGGGTTAGAGCTTAGCTTAAGTTTTTGATTTTAATTTTTTTTTTTAGTTTTTCTAATTTTCACACGGCAGTGGAGGGTGTGGAGATAATTTTTAAATTATCATGCCCAAGCCTCTGTTGCTGATGTGTCTTGAAGGAGTTGTGTTGAAAGGTCTTTGGTTCCTGTCACAATGGCAGCCTGATTTCCTGCTGGTTGGCAAGCTTGAGGTTATCAAGCTAAAAAAGGAGACAGGCTTGAAATGGCTTTGTTGAGGACATTAAGATGGACTTTTGGTTGGCCTCAACAGGGTACCGCCAAACCATTCAGTGACTCTGGAAGCAGGAACATCTGAGCAGAGAGGACTGCTGACCAAGTATATTACCAGACAGTGTGGGAGGGATACTTTGAGATTTGTCAAAACTCAACAGATATGCCCCCTGTGGAGGAGGCAGAGATGTAAGACTTACAAACTTTGCATATCTTTTTTGGTAAAGGTTATAGATAAGGTTATAGACAATCAGAAGGCTCAACCGGGGCAGGGTGCCACGTATGGAAGAAAGTCACTTTGAGATTCATGAGATTAATGACGGTGGGCTGTCTTGGTGGACACACCTCCTCAGTGTTGTGACTTGGTGTGCTTCCATTACTGGGGAAACACAATTCTCAATCTCCTGAGGAAAATTAATACCAAAAACCTGGAAAGAAAGCTTTTATTGGAGTGATTTCACATGCAGAACGATAAATGCAAATGTCATCTTGATTGTGGAACAATGTACCAAACTTTTATACTTGTCAGGATACTGTGGGTAGTGACTAAAAGAATGAGATAATGGATACAGACAGCGGACTGTCAGTGACAAGACGAAAAGCTTGAACATCCTGGACAGAGCTTTGAGAAACCTCTGCTTCCTCATAAAACAAAAACATAGTGCCAGCAGGATAAATATAATCTGAAATAACAATTGGTCACAGTCAGTGATTCATTTATTTATTTATTTGTTTATATATTTTAGCCAGAGCTTTTAGACCCTCCATTCACTTTTTATAATACATTCATCTCCTTCATGAGGTTAGGGAACATGCAGGACATGTGCTTCCAAGATGCTTGCTTTTTATCCTTGCTGGTAAATGGTCCATGAAACAGCTTTTGGCCTCTGAAACACAGATTCCCGGAATTTTTTGCTGCTCTATGTTTTTTTCCTCGAATTGATAGATTCTATACTTGTTTGCTGTGTAGCAGGTCAATGTTTGGCATTTGATCTTTAGAACTGAAACTATGATTTATGAAGAGCTTAGCCCTCTTTTAAGTAACCAGTAAGTCAGTTAGCCCGTGTGACTTGTCTTGTTTTGAGGGCTGCAGACTCCATATTAATCTGAGCAGGTTTTGCTCTCATAATCCTCTCTGTATATTGACTAAGTAGGAAACAATGTACTTTTGACTGAGCATCTTACCAGCACAGGCCAGTGCAGAGCCCCTGAGGTACAATTTTTCTTTTAGTCTTTTTTTTTTCCTCTTTTGTTTGGAATAGCAGTTTTGTACTCAACCAACAGAAAGGCTGTAATAGTAAGAAGATAGTAGAAATGTCATAGAGTAGTCATAGAGTTGTAGGTCACGTCAGCACCTTCCCTCAGGACAGAATTAATCACTGCTAGTGGAGGCAGGGATAAAATACAGCACAACTAGAGTAGTCTGTTCCACCTCTTCTCACTCTCGCTCTCTCCGTCTGTCTTCTCTCTCCTTCCTGCTCTCCCTGTCTTCTCTCTCACCCTCTGTCACCCTCCCTGCCTCAGAATCCCCCTCTTCCTCCCTCCCTGTCTCTCCTCTCCTTCTAGCCATGCTCCTCCACTTTTCCTCCCTCACAGAAGGAGCTTCTTGGAGTAGGATGTTATGGATAGCATTCCCTGTGCAGTGCTCACTCATGTTTCAAAAACCTGGAACCTTACTTTTCTCCACACTGACAAAATCAAACTTACAGAAATGCATGTACACACACAGAGGCACGCACACATATACATCATCTGCAGAAGTCTATCTTATGTTTCTGAAGGCTAACAAAGATGGATGCTCAGATAAAGAACCATCTGCATTTTGTAGCCTGGACCACCACTGTTGCCGCTCTTTAGTCATGTGACATCAGCAGTGGAAAAGTTTAGAGAGAAAAGTTCTGTACCAGATTTAGCTGTGACTACAAGTGAATGTATTTGAGGAAAACCTATGACTCCACCTGATTAGTTTAAATCAGTTTAACCAATTGGTACGGACTGAATTCACTTGAGCCCAAGCCACTTTAAATCATGGAAACCTGCTAATCTTATTGGTATTTTGTACAGTAACTGCTTGTTTGAAGCCGAACAACACTGGTATCTTTGTTGGGATAACACAGCCAATTAATCCAGTCTCTAAGCTACATGCGGTTTCCCAACTGCCATATTTGAATAGTTATTCCATCTGTTTCTTATAGTATAATTAATTTTTTGGAACTATTCGCAAACACTGCGTGTGTTAAAGATTTTCTTATGCGGAAGGCGGGATAAAAAAAAAAACATGTGGCCTGTAGGCCTTTTTTGCATCACGTTCAGAGGCCATTTCAGTTTATAAAAAGTTATTTACATAAAGTAATTTATTTTATGGTTCATACATGTATTTCATTTATGACAAGCTAATGATATCTTGAGTCTTAACCTCAGGCTTTGAAATCCTCTGTGTGTGGTGACAGACAAAGTTAATTAACTAATTTAATATCACCACTGGTGAGATGTGCGTCTGTGTCTGAAAAGTATTACACTCACGGCACTGAGCTTATTTGTAGCTACAAAAGTATTTTCTATTTTTGCTTGTTTCTCTAATTTTGTCTATATTGTTCTCTATTCTTCGCGGTGTGTTTGAAACTACATTGTGTTACCGTTCCTGTGTGTGCATATTATCAACTGACTCATGGCTGTGTCACTGCAGGAGCTAAGTGTTCAGTGACTCATGAGTAATCTTTGCTAAGACGAAACAACTTTAGACCAACCAACTATGCAAGAAATCATTGACTCCATCTCTTTTCTTACACTTTGTACCTTTGCCTACTATTTGTCATGAACAAAGTAATAACACTTACTTGTTCTCAGTTGTCACTGTCAAGTTTCTGGTTAAATCTTGTGTCACACTGGTAAAGATTAAGCAGAAAAAGGGTGGACATTGAATGCCTACCCAACCAGTGGAGAGTGTGAGAGGGCAAACCATCTGTATGTTAAACAAACATTTGCTCAACATCTGCAGGGGTCTCTTCCTGGAGTTTATTTTCAGTTCTTCCCAGGTTCCCATGCCATCACTTGTAGGTCACTTTAGAACAGTTTTCACCTTTGTTATTGAACTTAACATCTTGGAAACATTAAACTCCATGTCCAGTGAAAAGAAACATCAGTTATACAGCATACTGATACAATTGAAAAACAGGTATGATAAGACAACTTACAGGTAATTATTCATGTAAAATGATGCCCAACAGCACACAGGATACAGGACGGCTCAATTTTTCCTTAAAGTTGCCTTATATGTTTCCAGCAGCTGCTGTGATAATGATAAATAAGAGCTCCCATGCAAGTGTGATAGCAAATGGGTAGCACCCAGTGGGTTTTCCAGAGTCCAGTTTATATAAGTTTTATTATCTTTATGTTACTTGAATACTCTCTGGCACAATCCCGAAAATGGCAATACTATCTTTATCTTATAAATTTATTTTTTGTGTACATGTTTTTTTAACATATGCTTCTATTGCAACACAAACAGCCTCTATATATTCTATCTGTCAGCAACCTTCACACATCATCCCATACCTCATTACTGAAATACTTGCTTTGTTATTCTAAATTCAGATTTGCTTGAGACTGTAATTATTAACAGAACTAAAAGGGTCTTGCTAGTTGTGCTAACTAGTAAAGTACAGTGTTCGTTGCTTGGGTATGGTTGGTCCTCAGGAAGTTTGGGAATATTTATGTGTTCATATTACTTATTGATAAAGGTTGAGCCGAAGTGCTTAATATTAAATGAAAGTTACGCTAAAAGTACCAAGGTACATATCAGAAACAGGTGGCAAACCACTCTTAGCACTGGCCTTGTTTGTTTAGTTTAAGTGCAGTGTGTGTCCTCAGCTGAGGATAAAAGCACAATTGAAGATGTGCCACTTCCTGTTTCCAAGATTTTTCATGTTGTTGAGTTCTCAGTGTTGGCATGTATTCAGTATACAGCACAGTTAATACTGTACCAAAGTATAAAATGTACAATGGAGCATATAAACATCTCATCAGAAACCTATTTGAAAGTCCAATGAAAGTAGGTTAACATAGTACATGTCAACCATCAGTCATTTTTAGCTTGTTGTAGCTCCCGCATCAATACCATGGGAAGTGTCTACATCAGTCGTACAGCCTTGTCTGTGACCGCAGGACCCAAATAATCTCACATGCACATCCTTTAAAGGTCTTGCATAACACACCATATATACCCAGTATGTTATGTATCTTTTCATTATTTATAAGAATTTTCAGTAGCTTTTTCTTAAGTACACAAGTCCTACAAGGGTCAGTGCACATTGTTTTGAGATGTTTTGGGCCAGAGGAGCTACTTCACTCAAGTCTTTGCCTCACTGCAGCTTTACACTGTTTATTAGGTCATTGCCAGGTTAGTAGAGTAAAAGTATACAAATACTGAACATTTTAGAGAAGCTGAATATTTTTTAAACCTCTATGAGTCTGACATGTTGTGGTACTTTGAAATGGTATATACAAATTCTCTCAATACTACATTGCAAAGAAAAACAATCCTGTCTTTTTATTCTTGCTCTTTATGTTTATATTCATAATCTGCGCCTGTTAAGGCTGGGCAAAAAAAGTAAATTGTTTAAATAAGTAACCACATTAGAAAACACTGTATGTAATGAAAATTATTTTAGTTTTTTGTTTTTTGTTTTTTTTTCTGAGGCTGTAAGGCTGCAATAATGCTTTAGATTACTGTCATTCATAACACTTTAAAAATAACCTTTTCAACAAGAGTCACAACCTTTGATCCACCATAACAATTTGCTCCGGAAAGCTCAGTCTGATTACATCCCTAGTAATCCCTTTGAAATGTGTAAACGATTTAAGCACGTCTAAATGTTTATCAGGCAAGTCACTCTAAATTAAAACAAGAAGTCAGGCGTAAGGTTTTGTATATACCATATGTGATGCATGGATATAATGATGCAGGTCCTGCCACAGTGTTCTTCTTTAATCCCTCCAACTAAAGTATTTCACGAGGGGACATGGACTTTGGAGACCATATGACATCCATAACTGCTGTTAATGACTTTATTTTCTAAAGGCATAAGTGAACAGAAAAAATATTTATAAGAATGTGACAGTTTTAAGTTAAAATATCCTGAACACTATTAGGGGGTTAATATTGTATCTATTTGTCAACAACCAAAAGATTAAATTCAAATTGCTTGAAACTAAAATAAAATGTTAAAAAACAACAAAAAAAAACTTATTCAGTGCAGTATACAGCATGGTCATCTGCAGTAGAATATATACCACAGCCTAAAATAGCATTTCATGTGAAAATTACTGTTATAAATAGCTATAAAAATAGATAAATACCATTTGCCAAATAGTAGTTAAAAATGTTCACCAGTGAATGAAATAAAAGAGATCAGCAGTCTTTAGAAAGTTCATGAAATATGCCTACTTCAGCACAAACATTCATCAAAACAATAGACATAGAATTTGATTGACCATGTTTATTTTGAATGAATTCTGCACACTGGTGGCTAAAAAACATTAAAAGCACCAGAGGAGAGATTGGCTTTTTAATAACAGCAGACATACAATGAGCAGCAACATTGGATGATTGGAGTCCATAGTAAGAATGGTTAGTTCTGAATCACATTATATTTATTTCAGTTCACAATTTGTTTTGATATTTTAGTCGTCTAAGAAACCTCAGGCCTCAGTTGGCAGGGACATGCTTTGAAGTTTTGTTCTGTAAATTATGTTAAACATGCCATGTGGAATTTAGAATCAAGCTGTCGATAAATTTGAAACTGCACAATTCTTTTGGCCGGTCATTATACGGTATGTAGTTGTTACAACAATGGATGGAAGTTCGTAGAAAGAGCCTTGTAGTGTGTCTGTCATGAAAGTCTGTACGTACTCTAGATTGCAAAATTACATTAGGCCCACAGATGAATGAAATTATGTGTTGTTGTGTAGTGTTATTGGAACCTGTACTAAACTCTGTAAACGTTCCGTTGAAGACCCCTGACTCTTGCAGCGGCTCTCCATCTGAACTCAAACGCAAATCCCCAAAGAGAGCAGCTGCATTGCAGGTTCTTGTGGATAATTGACAGGCTCCACCCATGAAACAAGCTCAGATTTAGTTGGTCTGAAATCTATTGGCAGCTCCTCTGGTGATGACACTATACACAAATGACGTCTCCATGTTGGCCCTCTTCTCACAGCAACCACTCTGTTGACAGAACAAGGTGGCTCATTTCCTCAACACACACACACATACATACATTTGCCAAAGCTGTTTTCTGGGGCAGTCCTTGTTTACGGTGTCACGTTAGTGACTTTGGGTGTTTCTGGCACTGCTTGAGCGAGGGGTGGGAAAAGGTGGTGGAGGGGTAATGCAGCTCTGTGGGCCTGTTAAGGCCTCACTGGGGCCCTCTGTGCTAGTACAAGTTTTTTTCAAAAGCAGGGTGGGTCTGAAGAAAGGTTGAAGGAAATGTAGGACAAAATTCCTTGTTGACATCAATCTCCTGCCGTTGGGGGGCCCAAGGAAGCTTGGGAGGAGTGGAGGGGAGGTCACCCTGTTGATATAACACCTCAACAAAGCAGGTCTGTTTGGATGGATGGGCCTAATGGACTGCGTCCACGAGGGGCTCTTGTTTTAGAAAATGCTGTCAGTGTTAGTGGGCAGAGGTAAAGGTTTTCTTGGTTCTACTCGTGCATTCTGTCTTATCTGAGGAGGAGATAGAAGATAGAACAAAACTGATGCTACACTTCATGAAGAGTACACAAAACAATGGAGCCCAGGAGTTGAGTCACAGGAGAGGGGGAACTAACAGGGTAGAACTGTCTTATGTGGAAATATGAGATAATACTGGGAAGACAGAGATCAATAAAAAATACTGTAAACAGAGAGAAAAAGGGGGCGAGGCTGCAAAAGCTGATGTTGAGAATCATTTCAATGGCTCCTCTACAAAATTGAAGGCAGAAGCATTGAAACATTGTGGTGAAAGTCCCCAAGTGACTGAACAGGAAAAGAACCCCCCCACATGCTCTCTCTTTCTCTAGTCTCTCTTTCTCACTCTCAGTCCCTGCTTCAGTCACACACACACACACACACACACACACACACACACACACACACACACACACACACACACACACTCACACTCACACA
>JAQNCA010000027.1:9656660-9668809 GCA_029783725.1 Acanthurus tractus
TGGTATTATATTTACTGTAATACACAGGCACCCAGCCAGATGGTTTTAAAGTCTTAAATGATAATGGTGTGGCTTTATGTACTTACTGTATTTGATTGAAAACATGTCACATTTCATCACAGATGAAAGAAACTTTGACTGTCAGTGATCTGAAGTTTAAATAGATTTAATTAAATGTTGAATCTAAATGATTGAAACGTATTTTACTACTCCCCTTTGTACTGTAATCAAGCATGAAATACAATATTACCTAATTACAGCAGATTTTTTTCTGCATACCTGAGTGTAATAATGTCTGGAACCTGATACATCCTCGTACCCCGTATCCATCCAGCCACATAATGCGATCATTACTGCATTGTCACTCAACTCCAATGGCACTGATTATATATTAAGATGAAACAAAGCACAAGATTCAACAATCAGTCAAGAGCTAAAATTTTAGTTGTCACACACTGAATTGAAAGAAAGATCAAACACTACTTCCACCTTTGGCTTTGTTACACCTGTGACAGAACATGTTGGAGGGGTTAAACTGTGTGTGCCAGAAATCAAATGAATGCACAGAATACTTGGCAGATCACTCTTCCCCAGTGCAATGTAGCTACATGAACATGTAAACTGTCTGAGTTTTGCAGACATTGCTGCAGGGCAGAGGGAATTACACTGTCACACAGAGGATATGGAGCTGCCGTGATATCCTGTTGGCACATAGTTGAGGACCATCCAGGTGGAAATTGGTATGCTCTGCCAAGAGGGAGGTTAGGAGTGAGGTAGTTGCATGGGAGGTGCTCATCTGCATCAACAGGCATTGTCTTCCGTGTAAACAGTATTTGGCTTAACTTGTTGTATCCGTCAAAAGAAGGAGAGGTAGTTTGTGATTTTGGGTGTGGAAGCGAGCAGATGTTAAGGCTTGTTTGCATGTTTGTCAGGTTCTGCACACCTGTACATTTTTGGGATTCATAAAACTGTGTGCACATCTGTCAGTGCTGAAATTGTGCCATACAGCAGGGTGTCAGAGAGAGTTAGTTTGAATCTATGTGCTTGTCAGTGAAAATAGGAGCTGTTTGCCAAAGAACATTTACTGAGATCATAAAAATGAATGTAAGAAGCCCATAGATTCACTGAAGGTAGGGCTTCATACTTTTGTATTAAGGCTACACAAATATTTGCATATCTAGTCACTCAGCTATTCAGCAATTATGCTGTTATGTTTTAATGTCTATCTTCTGAGCTAGTTGCTAAAATATTTCATATTCATATGTACCATCTATATTTTGAATCAGTTTCTCCTTAAGCTCAAAATTATCCCAATACTTTTTTCCATACTACCTATGCTGTGCATGTTATTAGAGACATACTAAAGTAATGATAAAAACAGCTCTTTGTCTACATTGAGTGTGCACATGAGCTTTAGAACACTGCATTGTTTGTTGCAGATTATTGTGAACAATGAGTGACAGAAGAACTATCTGACATAAAAGGCATTACCTTTTACACTGCAAGTGTCTCAGACTTCGATGTTTGAGGCCCCTCGGCAGCTAAGGCAAGCTCTGCAGTTACATGATGTAACTTAAAATTGAAGGACTGCATTTTTAAAAAAAATTACAGTATGGCTGGAGAATTCCCAAAAATGGAAAGACAATCTCTTCCTTATATATGATAGGTTTAAAAGATGATTTGGTAGTGTCTGCTAACTCTGTCAGAGCTTCCTTGTTCAGTCCTAATGGCTGTGGAAGATTATATGTTTTCCTTTCTTGAAGATTTTCAGCTTTTCAATCCTGTCAACAAAAAAAGTGGCTGTAAATAATTTTGAGTGCAGTGTCTAAAGAATCTACAAGATGATTTAGAAATAATGACATTAAAAGCACTACTTAAAGAGTAATTCTACAGTAGCAAAAAAATTGACTTTGTATTCATTTGATATCTTTGCAGAGGCAAATGTTTGTCTCTCCTCACCAAACTCTCACTGTAAGTTCTTAATCAATCTTTCATCAGAAGCTGCATTCTTTCAGTCTCATACCGAAGCTGTTAAACAGCCATGGGCACTACGTCTGCAGACACACAGTAAGGCACATTAACATGTAATGGCTCTGAAAAATGTCTACCAAAAATGGAGATGTGACCGACAGGATTTGGAAGCCAGGTGTCTTGAGCAGCACAAGCCAGCCTTGGTATGATTAAAGCCACAGCATTCTCGCAAACATTCTTCAAGCGAGATAACATATCATGCTAGGAGGGTTGCTGAGCCGTACTCACTACTGCTTTCCACTTAACTGAGTGTGGATGCCATTAACCAGTTCTCACATCATTTCCAGTTAGTAAATAAGTTGATTATGGTTGCGTCATGTAGATTGTGATTACAAATAATTACAAATGTTTCTATCCTTAGAAATACTTTTGGTGTGGTCTAGTTGTACTCCATTGCTTTCATCTGGCCACTACACATGGACCACACACACCCTTGGAACTAAAATGTTATTTGCATCTGGATATGCTATTAGTATGATCATAAATCCAACCATGCCATGCATATTTACATATGTTATTTATGTGATGTCTGCATGCTGCCCGCATTGTGATCGTGTCTCAGTTTTCATGTAGGCCTTAGAACAAAGGTGAGCAGCGAGGTGGTGTTTTGAACATGATAGACAGGGCAGATGTGGAACATTAGGCATGATACAGATCTGTCAGTTCTGAGTTATTTTACCCTCACAGTAGGAAACAGGATGGATTATTTTTTTTTTCAACCCTTTCTAGGAAAAGTAGTGATGACTTGTAGCAGACTGGGTATGTGAGCAATGCTTTGTGGAGTTGGAGCAGAAAGGAAAGTTGCACAGTGTTGGATACAGTGCCAACCATAAAAATGAAAACAATGGACATGATTTGACACAATAATCATTGTTACAGCAGAAAAATATCCAACAAAAAAAGAGAGAAAAACTCAGGAAACCAGTGTTACTTTTGATACTTTACCCTCTGTAGCACCCCACAAAGTCATGTAACATTAAAGTGCAAGGAATATTAACAACTGTGTTATTTAAGTGCAGAATTTTCTTCTCAAACAAAACTGGTAAAGTTTAATAATTTTTTTGTCTACCTTCCCAAATTTTTTTTTCACTTATTAACATATCTTAAATTGCAAATGCCAAAAAAACTTGTGAAACCTTAATTGCTAGGTGTAACTCTTTGAAATATTTGTATCAAAAGGTGAATAAAAATAGGATTTTTTTTTTATTATTGACATTTCATAGTTGTCATGCATAATTTTTTCTAAAAATGTGCAATATGGGAGGCAAAAGTCGCAGTCATGCAGCAAGAGGTAGAGGGAAGCACGCAAGCAAAACTGCAGTTAACAGTTTTGAAATACTCTACCAGAGAAGACATAGATTTGTTTAAACAATCATTTTCTACGTTATGCCATGTTAATTACCCAGAACTTAAGGAATTTAGAGAAGCAAAGACCGAGCAGGCACATTTGTACTGCAGTCAATCATTATCTCACGCTCAGACAAGCTTAATCCTTTGAACAAGAATTTAAAAGGTTTTGTCCAATCAGTTCACAGTTCTTTTGTAAACAGACACTGCGAGCCAATCAAGGGCTGTGCTATTTCACCTACCTCCAAGTTGGTCGCGCCTACATCTATGGCCCACATCAGCAAGTATTGATCATAGTTATTGGGTGAAGAAAAAATCATGCATATCAATTGTAAGAAACAGATTAGTCCACATGTTTTTGGGAGTAGTCGATGACTACAAATTATGTTGTGAGAGCTGTAGCCACCATTATTCCTTTCTCCAAAATCCCACTCACACGCATCTTAATGCCTAATTGTCACTATTTTTATAAGACGCTGCAGATGGGCGACTTCCTTTTCACAGCTCAATTGTTATTTTTAATTGTGCCAAATGGCAGACGGGTTCCCTGGCCTGTCAGAGCCAAATGAAACTTTTTCACCAGCTTCTTGCGATCAGGGTTGCTCTCCAAAGTGCATAAAACCAGAGTTTAAAGAAGACAGAAAAATATTATGGCGTTGTAACCTTAATAGATATTTTGAAAGTTTTTGTTGTGTCTTCATCACATTTTGATTTTAACTGTTTCACCAAACAGATCTTCAGAGTCACTCTCGTTCCGAAAATATCTACAAAACTCCTAAAATTGCAGTTTTGTCCTTTTTAAACACTGAGATAAACCAAATCAGTTGACTCAAATATACGTCAACATGTGCTGTACTTGTAAAATGTGTTGTACTTGTAAAAAACTTGTCACTTTCGCTGAATTTGAATTTTTATTTCCCGCAAACTCTCCCCTCTGGGAACAGTTCAGTGCTGTTGGTTGGAGCTGATGCGGGTGGTGTGAGCCATGCAACTCTGCCACCCTGCTCCAGTGTCCTCGTCTGTCCCTGTCTGACCTGCCCACCCCTCCACCTCCCTCCCACGGTGTCCTTTCTGAGGGCCAGCTCCTCTGAACCCAAACAACAGTTCCATTTGTTTTGCCAGGGCTGGGAATGCACTCAGCCATCTTTAGCTGTGTTTCTGCCAGCCCCACTGGATGCCAAACCTGTGGACCTTACTCATATGCCAGCTCTTCCCTTTCTTGTGCTTCCTTTCACTCTGTCTGCTGGAGTTGGTGGCAGTGCCAGTATCTAAGTCACTGGTAAAGGGTCCTGAGAAGAGATCATTTGTGTATTTTGATAGTAAACTGTGTTTCGTTTGACCTGCATATTTGATTCATAATTACATAAGGAAAGACTTGAAATGTTCAGATAAGTGCAAAATTACACATTTTCAAGCTCTGACAAGGATTGTCATCTAGTTCAGTTTTATGATTTTTATCACTCATTTTTTTTGCCATGCTTATTTATTGCATCCATAATTTTTTCTTGCAAGGGTGGCATTATCTTTTGGTGCTCACACAATTTTAAATCCAGTATTTTCAAAACAACTGCAAATATATTTTGCAAGTTTGTAGAGAGGAAGCTTGAAGCAGAATCAGAAGCTTGTTTATATTTTAAATTTCCCAAACTTATATCTGGTTTTACCACATTACGCTTTAAGAAAAGACTTTCAAACTGAGTTTCCCTTAAAAGTGACATTTATGTTAACTATGAGAGAGAAGAGGAAATGCTTATTATTATGTTTTACCATTTATCATTACATTTTTCCCATTAATTTTCCTATTAATCCTTAAAATATATTAATTCCTAAGTATATAAAAATCAGTGTCATTTTTTTATTATTATTTTCACCTTTTAACAAACCCATGATGTTTATGTTACATTATATACAAATAATCTTTAAGATACACTTTTTCCATTCTTGCAGCAATGGTATTTTTTTACTTAAGTGTGTCGAGAAACAAGCAATGAATATAGTGTTTTTCAGCCATTTGCATTGAAGCAGCCACTGCTCATTTGAGACAAATAGGCCATAGACAAGACGTGAATGCCTCATTGCCCAACACTCCTCCATCACCAGTGTGTGTGAGATGGATGAGTGAGTGTATGTAAACACCACATAGTGTCCCAGCATTGCTCACAGTGCAGAACCAATGTGGAAATTGTCAGCTTGCTCTTGAAGGACTTAAGAAACACAAGTAGCTGATAGCAATCACTCAGTCTCAGAGATCAATTGTAACCATCACTTCAAACAATCCTTGGATGCCAAATGACTTAGTCAGAGGAACATTGTGCAAAAGTTATGGAACAAGAGCAAACAAACAAATAATACCAATGTGTCATGTTGAGCACATGGTACAAGTAACTAGAGTGGGACCTTGGGTAGATAATGTTTTATTCCTGCTTTAAAGGCTTTAGGAGCTGATATTCTTTGGTGATTTTACCTGATTGATATACCACCTTAGTATTAAATCTTATTCTAAATTCACCTTTTATGTCAGACTTTGACCATTCAAACTCAGGCATGCTATTGGCATCTCTGTCAGCCTGACAAACAGGGCAACAGAGAAAGTTAGAAAAAAGGTATGGTCAGGGAGGGCTTCCACGGCCGAGCGGAGAGAATGAAGAAAGGGGAGTAATCTGGTTTGTCTGGTACATTACCCATGAATGAGGCCTGAGCACGTCAGGGGACTCATAGGGGATGCACTCTGGCCTTAGGACACAAAGAGAGGGCATGGCCAGTCACTTTGTAGCACTTAAATCCACCGCTCCTGCTTCCACACATCATTCACTTCAGTCATTTCTGGGCTTTTTGTTGTTTTGGTTTTTGGGCTCACGTCACGTTCTCAACAATGCGTGACTGTTAGCTACTTCAGTACCAGTAACCTTGTGCTTTAAAAATCAAATACAAATCTACAAGATATGTATTTTTAGATAATATGAAAAGCTTCTTATGACTTCAGCAAACCTTTAAGTTATTCTTGTAAAGCTGAGAAAACCCGTCTTAAAAAAGCACCCCTGTTTTCTGCCCATGACCTCAGTGTCGGACTGAGAGCAGGCATCATCTGCTTTCTTTTACCTTGAGTCCTTATCTGTGTTAGTGGGCAAACACCTTGTAAACAAGTGGCCATTTGATCCCTGTGACCCATCTCTCTCCACTTTTAGAACCAAGTGGCCCCTCAGTGGGGATGTCCCGGCTGGCATGGGTGCGTCCAGACTTGTCGCACAGCTGGTTACACAGCCCCCCCTCCCAAAACAACAGAAGCTCCTCTACAAACCAAGGAGATATCTCAGAAAGGATACGCTCATCTTTCGAGTAAATTGAGTAGTGTTGTCCCCAGGGCCTTATTTGTGTCAACAGTTACCATGTGAGCTGATTATAGCCCCATACTAGGTGTTCATGGCTTTTTCTGTGGTTATGATGTCATGACCACAAGAGAAGTCCGTGACCTCAGTGCAGCATGTTTATGTGCCTGGCAGCCAGGGCACCAGCAGGGTGTACAGAGTCTGCGTTCTCCTATATGTGCATTATGACCTCATTGCATATAGGACTGTTTTGCATTAAGATCCTTTATCTGCACCTGAAGTGTATCATTACAGGTGATAAAAATTGCTCAAGACACCATTCTTCAGAGAAAACACAGACGCAGTAATTATAATAATTAGGCCTAATGTGCAAAAAGTATTCTGCAATGATTGAGTGCATGTGATGCCACAATTCATTTAGGGGATTATTAATGGAATGGCACTTCACCTCAAAGTAGGTTTGATTCTGCACATTATTTTATCATACATGAGTGTAATTACTGTAATAAGGCAGAATTAAAGTAGCAAGGCCATGCTTCATACTCTGCTTTTTATCCGATAATCTGTTTGCATGTAGACAACAGGAAATGTGTGAGTTACAGGATCCATTATTGGACCAGTATGGATTCTGATTGGAGTCTCATTTTTCCACCGTTGTAAGGCTCTTAACAACATCAGAATCTTTTTGCAAGGGCCATATTAAGTTAATATCAGGTAGTGGTAAGCACATCATGCAGAGATTTATTTTCTGTCATTCAAATTAGAAATTTTAGACTGTTCCAAAAGATTTGATCTGTCTTAAGAAGATGCACCCAGACGTCTTAAGATATTTTGTTCTGCAGTGCAATACAACTGCAACACAGACGTTCACTGCAGACAGTATTGTGTGGGACTTGGCAGACACCCCCTGAAGCGTCTTTTGAAAAAGGTTACCTTGTTTGCCCCTTGAGCTATTTTCGCTCTGCCTCTCTGTCTGGACTCGCTAGTCTGTGAAAATACTCCTCACTAACCCGCCTCCTTCTCTCTCTCTCCCTCTCTGATGTCTGTCATGACATCACCAACATCAGGTATCCTAGCAGACGGCAGTAAACCAGCGATTGTTTAATAAGCATTATTAACACACCTGCTTTGCAGCACATTCCTGATTACACTGTCTAATGGGACGGGCCCTTCAAGCAGGATTAGCCGAGCCTGGGGGCCTACACCTGAATGTTAGTCCTGGTCTTATATGCAGACATCTCCTAACTCAAACAAAAAGACTGTGGAAAAGTCTATTGGAACCTAGTTCTGTGTTTAATCAGCTGGTTTACACATACACAGTTTGTGATTCACCCTGTGTTTCTAATATTTGATTTAAATTAGGGCCTAAAATTATGACTTGAAAGAATAATTCTTCCAGAGGCTAAACTCTTGTTTGTGTACTGAAAACATCATACTCCCATAACAAACAGCAAGTTAAATAGTGTAGTTTTACTTGTGTTTTTTATCTTCTGAATTAACTAGGGTCAAGTGTCCTAGTGGGGAACATTCAATGGTCTTTTGATCAATAACTGAGTAACCTACTGCCAGCAAATTGAGCTTGTACACTTAAGTCCTAGTGATCTGTAACCAAATAGTAGCAGGGACTTCAGGAAACATAAAAAGCGTCCTAATTTGACCATGTGACATTTTCACTCATTTCAAGCAGTTCTCTGCTGCCACTGACTATCTCCTGCTTTCACCAGTTAATTTGGAAAAAAGATCACATGGAAGGAGACGGCATAGTTATACTGAGGATTCGCAGATTCCACCAGTGTTGTGTCTGCATGGGTGTTTTTGAGGGGGACTCTTTTTTTTTTCTAAATAATCACCCCCTCATCCAAAATGTGATCAAAGTATTGCTGAGCCACAGCATTGTACATCAGAGTCAAAATCTTAATGATGTGTTTCTTTTCGGTAGCACATGTTTGGTCATGCCCGATCCGCAATTTGTACCATTGCTAAGTGCAAATATAAAAGAAAATCTGTCTCGTTTCCCACACGGAACATTATTCTTTCCAGTCCTCAAGTGGGTGGTGATAATTGTTGTCAATTTTCCCTCTTTAACTGTGGGCATAGCACATAATTGTCAGTGTACCGCGGACATGTACCAGATTTGCAAAACCACCTATTCATTTTCTTTTATCGTTGTGGATACGTGAGCACCGACTGAAAGCATTTCCCCTGGCGTGCCATGTTGCATTATACCATGAAGGAATTGTGGGCTGATGGTATGGCTTGTTTTTGGTGTTTGCTGGCAGAGTGGAGGCAATGCTTGAAGCAGCTACATGCAAGTGTTAACTTTATTACTAAAGCCTATTGCTAAAAAAGTAGGTTCTTTTTACGTAACGCCAAATTACAAAAAACAGTTTACATTAGATCAGTGAGTCTGTATCCCTGCATGCATTCTCCTTGCACATGGCATCTTATGTCAGTCTCGAAGTCTAGTCACTGCCCCTCAGGTTTAACCAGTGATTGCGACAGAATGGACAAAATGTCTAGGGATATGACTAAGCCCACAAAGACCTAATGGGGGCTAATGGTGAAATGTTAAAGGTCTCTGATGTGATATGACCAGAATGACCCTACATGGGTTAGCTTGCAGGGAGTCTGCCTAATGTGTGCACCCTGTGGCATGACCAGTCCCCAGAGCTGACATCCTCTCAGAACAGTCTGCTTCTGCTAATTAGATTCGGGCACTTACTGGAAGTGAATCAAATGATTTTGGGTGTTCGAGAGGCAGCTGTGGCATAGCTTCCAGATGAAGGCTGCGGTAGCTCTGCTTTCTAAGGATGCATGCACACAACAGGGACACATGTGATTTGCTTTTATTGTGGGAAAAGGCCAGAAATCTTTTATTTTCCAACATATGGAGCAGGACTTGAAAGCTTTTTCTCTCCCTCCCTTTCTATTTTGGGGGTGGGGGTCATTTTATAAAATGTTTGATATTGTGTCTTCTTTTCTTTGGTAATCCTAGCCTATAGAATGATAGTCTGTTTTTACCTCTGGAAATGAACTGCCAGTCACTGACAATGGAGACAATAGCATTCCTAAACTCACAATTACCGCTGAAAACTGTATACATCCGGACAATGCAGTGTTTAACGGAAACGTTTATCTGTAATGATCTCTTGTAATGAAGACCTTTTTGAAGTAATGTGTGGGTGTTGAGGGCCATTATTGTTTACCTGACATGCACACCAAACGGCTACAGGGCGCTCACACCTCCAGTGGAGTCACACTAATACAAAACATCATAGGTGGAAGAAATATTAAAAGATCTTTTACTCAATTACTCTAGCAATACCACAATTTAAAAATACACCAAATACACCATTAAACCCTGAATTCCTTCAAATGCAAACTTAAGTTAAGGTATCTGAACTTTACATTTTTACATTAATATATTACACAAGGCATTAACATTATTAATGGTGCGTATTACATGTAAGTAGCAGTTTAATGTTTTAGCTATTTTAATTTAGAGCAATTTTTTCAGGTTGGTTAACTTACCTCATAACAATGCTGTCACAGTGTACTCTGTAGTGTATCTGCATCTGGGTCTGCTATGCTTTAGTTGCAATCCTGTAACAAATACATGGCATTTTTTATGTTCTCAGCTTTTTTTTTTAATTTACAAAGTAGCTAGTAACTGTAGGCAAAAATTACATGTTGTGACTAAAAAGTAAGTCATATATATAAAAAAACAACAGTGTTGATACAGGTAATTCCCCTGTTGTACTTCTGTGTGGATTGACTGGTCTGAGCAGACAAACCCAAAGACTTCCAATAAAGAAAGATGAAAGCATTAGAAATGCTGCCTCACAATGAAAATGAACAGCTCTTTGTGCCACTAAATAAGCCACTGCCAAGTTTTGGAGCAGGTCCAACTGCCACAACAATGCTCACTCAGCAAACTAAGCTTTATCCGCTTTGAATTGATTTGACTTTGATTTAGTAATTTACATTCATTTGACTCTTATCCAAAATGTACTAATTTACTCCCCACTGGGAAGGCTTCACTTTTCCACTTGGAGGTAATTCGCCGATAACACTGGAAAAGACTTCTTTCTCAATGCTTTCGTCACTGCTACTGAGAAGGTTTTAGGTACTGTAAATGTCACACAACAATGCATAACGATATTTTAACTTATAATCAGTGCTCTCAGAGGCATTTCACAACCTTTACACGACACGCATTTGTTTAAACACAAAGAAAGTATAGGATAAAAGTACGCAGTCTTGTGCCAATATATCACAGACAGCTTCCTTGTTTTCTTTTGTTTTATACACATTCGGAACTTTTGTTTAAACAAGTTTCCAGGCTCTTTGGGGTTGGTGGTAATGATTTTGTGCCTCCCAGCATTGCTCTGATGTTGGTGACAGTTAGTGTCTCTAAAGGGAATCTCAATAAAGTGATAGTATAATTATCCCTTTGAGTAACGGCATTTGTTTGACTCACTCATTCATAAATACAAAAACAAGTGAACACCTTCAACTGGAGACATTTTTTGTTGTCATTCTGTGGAGGTTCTTTCATCCACCTTTTAAAAGCACTGCCCAGGCTTCATTCAGAGTGAATCAGTGGTGCTGTGCCGACGTTCTTTACTGTAGCTCTATTATAAGGCTAAGCGAATATACATTTTGTCATGCAATTTTAGCATGACAAAATGCAAAAAATAGTGCCAACATCATGTAGTAAATTTATAGATGCTCCAGATTGTCAATGAATTGTTTAATGCTACCGTAGTAGATTCTGTGTGCAAGTTGGGGAAATTTAGTTTATTACTTATGCTCAGGTATCTCAGTTACTGTAATACTCGAACCTGATGCATGTTTTCTCTTGCCATATGCAAGCTACTTACAAAGTTTGCCACCCATGTTTTTCCAGTTTTTTCCGTTGAATACAATGACTTAGATGACAATTAATCACTGTGGAGTAATAACCCGATTCTTATCTCAACAAAAGTCTGAATAATCTGTTTGTTGTTCCTGTTTATTCCATTAATCCTGGTCAGAATCTCATCTGTGCACACTCCTAAAATAAAAAGACTTACAATCAGGTGATGTCATAGCACTCCTGTTAACTTAAACCTCTAACCAGGAGAAGGATACTGTGCAGTTTGGAAAATAAATGTAACCTAAAACTGTGTTTTTAAGTCATGTTTTTGTGTGTTTTATTTATTTATTCAGTTGAGTTTATAATTTAAATCTGTTTTCTAGCTCCAGGTCAGGGAAACCCCACAGTTTCTTAGAAACTGAAATGGAAAAAAGCAGAGTTGTGTATACTGTTTGTTAGTGTTGTGATGATTCATGGTTCTGGAGTATCACACTGGGCTACATCAGCTCCTAAAGCTTGTATTGGGCTTCAGTGTTATTAACCAGAAATGTAAACATCTAATAATAATCACAGTTGTTCCTGCTTTC
>JAQNCA010000027.1:9673192-9683965 GCA_029783725.1 Acanthurus tractus
TCTCTTTTTCTCTCTGTGTCTCTCTCTCACTCTCCTCCTCTTTTTCCTGTCACCCTCTCTCTCTCTCTCTCTCTCTCTCTCTCTCTCTCTCTCTCTCTCTCTCTCCCTGTCTATCTGCTTCCTCACAGCGCGTCTAGCCTGCTGGCTGGAACAGTCAAAATGTACTACCACCACTCTGCTGCAGTTCACCCCCTCTTACCTCACGTCTGCTCTTTTTCCAGACAAGCGGGTTTAAAAAGTCAACTGCGTATTGAGCCGTCTAGACTGAAGCCGGTCAGCAACCAACCCTCCCCACCCCCTGCTCCCCTCCCCAACCCCTCGACTTGTGAGTTGCTGGCTACAATGGAAAAACGGATGAGGAGCAGGTGACCTTGCTGAGCACTGTCCCTCATTTCTAGCCAAGTGCAAAACGGCTCTATGGCCACATTATATGAAAATATTGACTGCAATGAAACAATAAACTGAAAGCCAAGCAAGTGTTGGACCTAGTTATGTCAACAGCATGAGAGAAGTTTTCCCCACTGTAATTTTCAAGGAAACATTCAACGATCCATAATAATGATTTTATAGAAGGCTTATGTGCAAAATCACTTTTCCTTGTGTTTAACTCCTCTCCTGAATGCATAAAAGTATCATTTTAAGCACATGATTATGACATTTGTGACAATGTTCTACTGTTTACATCCAAACACAAAAAAATAACTTGTGTAACTTTTTTTTTACAGAGTGTAAACCTTCTTAAGAGTCTCTCCAGATAAAATACAAATACCAGTGCCAGAGTGAACTTCCCACTCTGCTGCTTGTTACTCTTTTGATGTTCAGTTTTATGAGTAATTTTTAAGGTTCTGTTTTGGATGTCGGTAGCCACTAACTGGTTTACTTCATGCATGCTTGTTACAATTGTGGTTCATGTAATTTAGTGCGTAGTTAAGTTGGGAAACCTTAAGTGAGAATCAGCTAACAGACAATTGAAAAGTTCAGTTTGTGGTGCTCTAGTTCTATTGTTCTCGAGTTATTCTAGTGTTATTTTAGCACTAAAAAAAAAACACAGCAGCCACTGTATTATTTTCCTCCTGTCAGTCGGTGAGGTGTACTGTACAGCACCCCAAAGTGTGACATTCCATGTAAAGCAGCGCGTGATAGTTTTTTAAGAGGTGTCTCCAGCCGGCCAGTGGCCTCACCATGTGCAGTCAGATGACTCTGTCCTCTCTGGTAAAACAGCAATGACAGCTTGATTTTGCAACAGAACATTAGACAAGTACAATTAAGCTGTCTTTAAATGCCAGAGTCTACCTTTCACTGTTGTTGTATCTTTGCTCTTCACTGTGTGATTCAATTCTTCAGTAATGTAATTTAATGCAGGGATGTTTAAAGCTGCCTAGCCCAGCAGTTTCTGTCAGGGTTGCAGTTTTTGATCATTTCCGTCACCTCAAGGTAATGCAAGTGATGCCACTGGTGTTATGAGTATTTCTTGCCGGTGTGAAGTTAATTAATCTCTGTGGTATGCTTCCTAACAAGGAAGACAACAGAAAATTGCCTCAGTGGTGGCTGGAGCATAAGCAACACCTTTTCATCTTGCATGTGGAACAAACTGCCGGACTCCTGTCTGCTTATCATATCTTCCTCCAGTTCATGGAAAGACAGAAGTAGCAGGAAGTTTGTCACTTCTGCTGATGGTGACTGGAAAGTTCTTGCAACTGTCAGTCACCGATTATTACATTCAAAAACAGGACAGAGTCAAAGTGTGGGACAAAGTACTTATCAGGGAAATTCTCAACTTAAATTTCCAGGCAATCTTGTAAGGTTGTCTAGTGTCAGACTGCACCACAAAGGACAAAGTTGTGAGTCCAGTTTTTGCTGGAAAATGAATCTGTTTCATGAATGCTGAGCCAATTTTAGAAATACTGCAGCATACATTTCCATAGCACCTTTTAACTTCTGTCTGTGTGTGTGAGTGATTACACAAAAAAAAGTACTGCAGACCTTCAGTGTCAAGAGAGAACGTTCAGACGCATACCCACTGCTTCATCCATCCCGTCTTGGGAGGCGAGGGGTGGAAAATCAGTCAAGCTGCACATATTGATTACCCCCTGGAGGATGTGTGCTAGACCTTCGAAACGCAATATGTGAAGCTACTTAGAAACTTCTTGTTTCTTTGATGGTTTATCTTACTCTTACATCTTTGTCCATCCCGCTAGTGCAGCCCACCCGCCCACCCTCATCTTAGCTTTCTTCCCTTTTCCCACCCATACAGCCTTTTTCATCCTGTCATCTGTGGGCTGGTGGTCTCTCCCTTTGGGAGGTTAAGGGGCACTGTGGGTGAGAGGGCAGTCGGCAGGTTGCGCGGGCATCATGCTCGCCTTTTCCCACAGCCCGCGTCAAATGCTGCTGAACCCTGACCCTGGTGGGTCCTCACACCCAAAATCGGTGTGGAACGCAATTCAGCCAGCCAGACCCCATTCAGGACCAGACTTTCCATTAGAGGAGAAAAGAATCTCCCCCCATCCCAATTGTGGTCAGTGCCCTCCTTTTGTCTGCTGGTCAAGCAGGGTCGGACGACCAGCCGCCACTAGCCAGGACAAGACTTCCGAAAAGCCTATTCAGCATGTGATTTGACCCCAGGTTCCATTGCTGACTCACAGGGATCAAACGTTGTGAATCTCTGGGAGTTCTCCTCCATGGAGTTTTTCATCCATTGAAACTTATTTCCCTGACAAAACCCAAAATGACTAATGATTTTTTTCTAAATGTTTGTTTGTTTGGCATAGCAATTCTTTATAAACGTGGGAGTCCTGGAAAAGTTTCATCGCGGTTCTACAGAAGTGGCCTTTCTGTCTTTTGTTTTTCACTACTTAAATACCTCACCGACGCTAAGTTTATGCATAATTAACTGAAAAAGAAGAAGCACATGGGTCCACTTTCGTCCTCGACAGTTGTGAAATAAAAATGTTTGTCAGGGCTGTGGCTGCATGTGCTCAGGTTGGGCCACAGCTTTGGCTGTACACTCCTGATTTCCTGGTAGTGATTAAAATAAGTAAGAAGCAGTTCTGTAACAAGGTGAGTTAACAGTGCAGAACATTTCCTGAAATACATCTCATCTCACACTATGGGAATTTAATGATTTTCAGTTTCAGGGACCTGCACACCATCATTAGTGAAATTTAGAGACAGATTTGAGAAAGATAAAAGCAGTGCTGTGTGTTTTGGACAAACAAGCCATTGTTTTATTAAAGCTCTTTTATTTTATAACCACTCTCTTTATTTTCTGATTTGCTATCTGTCACATTTGTATATTATGATGCTACCTCTGCGAACCAGTGACACAAACATGAACATGTGCTCAGACAACCACACACAAAAAAAAGAAGATGTGGTCATTATTACAAACAGAAGATGATATGCAGGGAAAGAAAGGTAGGAAAACCCTGAACCCTTGAGTTTCAAATATGATATGATGGTGTGAGTGTATGTGTGTGTCTGTCTATCTGAGAGATGCTGAATGTGTGTGAATGTGAGTGCAGACTCCAACTTGACGCATGGTTTAAATCTTTTGCAGAAGGCGAGCACTTTGATTGTAATGCCGCGTGCTGTGTGCTAAAGCGGAGGCCTGCTGCAGCTTTAAAGCTGGTCAACTGTCAGGACTGCAGCGTGAAAGGGGGGCCCCAGAGTGAAAGGGGTGGAGGGTCCCGCTAGGGGGGTCCTGGAGGAGGAGGGGTGGCTTGTAACGGACCTCCTGGGCTTTGAGGGCCCTCTGTGTGGGCTGCTACAGCAAGGCGGCCCTCTTCACAAGGAGAACAGAGAGAGGGCGGGCGGGTTTGAGGGAAGGTGCTGGTGCATTGGCCCCTGCAGCAGGGAGCTTGGGCAGGACGCCAGCTCACCCGTTCAAGTCCCACAGACCAGATGTTCTTTGTCAGGGAGCTCTGGCCTTTAATAAATTGAGTTACTGTAAATCTGTAATAAGGCAAGGCAAACATGGGCACTCGACCTCCCCCACTACACACACATCCTGATATTCTGCCCTCACAGACTTTTCTTAGTGTCCCACAGGTCAACCCCTGGTGAAGGGGCCATGTCCCAGCTACTGAACCTGCCAATTACTTTCCAACCTTCACAAGAGGACGGATGTTTTTCTTCCCCTTTGCCCCCGACTTGAATGTTAACTGTAGAAAATGTCATTCATGCCTCTAGACTGTAGCATCAACAGGTTTCTGACCTTCAGTCCTTGATGTCATTTAGGGACCTGACCCAGAGGGACATTTATTTTGAGATGTTATGCTGGAAGAGAAACTCAAGGCATCAGGTTTAATAATCCTGTTTGGGCAAATGTGCATATCGGGGTTTACCTTTTATGTGCACATTTCTGGGGGTCCAGTTGCTTGTCTGTTCATGGACTGTTATGATAACCAACCTGGCTTTGATCACAGCTTGCACAGGATTATAAAACTGCAAAGCGGATTTTGTTGAATAATAACCAAATAAGAAAATGTATCTATCATGATGCCTTAATCTGAAATATGTTTGAATTTCAGAAAGCTCAGACAATTTTTTCTGTTCTGCAGACATACGTTGCATCTGTGTTGCCACTACCAGACTTAAGGAATGTACATTTACCAGCGTAGTTAAGAGCAGCTGGTGTTTTTGGAAATCATCTGATCTGCTGCAAGAAAAATAAAAATAAATGCCTCTGTGTGACCGAGAGGGTCAAGAAGGATGTCCCCTGTGCACTCTTGCTTAGATTTACAGCACCTCTGAGGATGGCTCTGATCTGGCAGTGGTCAGTTGGCTTTGAAGAGAAGTGTAACGCAAGTGAATCACTTTGAACCTGCACTTAACTGAGCCTTAGGGAGACTCATGATCCCACCTGAGTGGAACAGGACAGTAAATCTAAAGGCAGCTCACTCTCGCATTGTGATGTGGGGACTTGAGCATTAATTTGTTACCTGCCAAACTCTCTGGTCCAACAGTTCTACAACTATGGCTTCATTTCAGGGCGGCCTCAACGCTTTTAACGTGCTGGCTAGCCAGGATTGTTTCCACAGAAAATGAAAGGACTAAATTGAAAGTCCATATCTGTTTGTTTTTCTTCAACTCTCATTCTTGATGCTTGAACTTTAAGTTAATGGCTTGTTTTATACATTTTGTTACCATTTGTTTCTAAGCTCTGCTGCAAGGTTCTCAATAGATATTCAAACTCTTGTATCTACAAGGAGAGCACAGCAGTTATGTGGTTGCGGCTCGTGATGCAATTACAAAAAACTTTAACCTTGCCAAGTATTCACTGGTACTTGTTCATAATAAGCATGTTGGTTGACCATGCTGGGATTTTTATGCTCTTCTGTATGCTGTGCCACTTGCTAGCTATCCCAAAAATATTCAGGAGGGGGGGTTTCTGAAGTCCTCACTTTATGTAATCTAGAAACAAAAGTGGCGGTCTCATGTGACTTACCCACAGCTAATACTTTCACTTAACAGGTGATCAGGTCATTACCTACCTTGGGTCAGGCTCGCGGGCAGTAATCCCCTCAGATTGAAAACCTTGGGTCCATCGCCCAAGGTGTTACAGCCTTGTTTAAATAGGCTTTAGGTTTTACTTGCTGGGCAGCGGACTGTTTCATTTGACACCTCCCACAGTTTGTGGTGCAATGTTTGTTTTTTCAGAGGCTTCCCAAGTGCTCCTATCATGGGGACCTCTGGGCTTTCTTGTGTCTTTAAGGCTCTTTAGGTAAGCCGGAAAAGCAAACAAAGGCATATCTATTATATGGTAAGTGGATCTCACATTACCCTCCCATTTCAATGCAGTCGCCAGTGTGGGCCACTTTCCAAGTGACTGATATTTTCACAGGGGCCAACGTGTCAAGGGATGGTGTAATTGATTGTCTTGGATATTTGAGTATGCCACTTTCCCCAGTTCAGAGACCCCCTAATGCTTGCTTCTCCAGTTATATAGCTTACTCATGTGGTGAGGTTTTGACACATGACAGTGAAGCAGGATAGACATGTGGTCACGGTACATATCAGGACAAGGGCATTGGAGGCCATATCTTCTTTTGAGTGACTGAAACACACAAACTATAAAACTAATATGACATTAAAAAAAATCCTTATTAAGATGCCTAAATATACACTGTATAAAGATGTGTTTTACTTCTTTTTGCTGCCTTTCCCACAGGTCCCTTAATGCACACATGCTCTTAAGTAGCCTTTGAACAAAGGATGTTATTTTTGTTGAAAAAGGATCCCTGCTGAAGTTTATCCAAATGAAAACCTCAAGGCTGAAATCATTGCTTCTCCAATGAGTTTATTGAGTAAAGCTCTCCTTGCTCCTCAGAGAAATTTTGATAGTTGCCTGCAGGAAAGCAGCGTTTGAAGGATAACATATCTGTTTGAGTAAGTCTTTTTATCAGCTTCTCTTTTTGTTTTGGCTTTTTTTGAACATGGCTGAAAGGCAAAATCTTCTCAAGTGAACGTTTCCTGTTCTTCCTTTAATGATCTAATTACTTAAACAGGAAGAGATCATTAGTATTATTTGATATTATTGAATTTATTTCAATATCTTTCTCAGACTTTTGGAGCCCAAGGCAACTGCAAGAGCCAGACTCAGTATAAAAAAACTGAGAAATGATAAATTGAAAGTTTACAGTGCAAGTCATTTCACTTTGTTTTACGATACTGATCAGCTACAGGAGTTTATCCAACAAAACTGCGTCTGGTCCATCTGTTTTTGTTGTTAGCCTCTGCAACAATGCTTGAACTGACTTTTGAGTTCCCAAATACATTTATGTACATAGCTCAAACTCAATGAACCACAGCAAGTCTTTTTATCAGAAAGATCCTGAACATGGCATGTTAACTAAGTGTAGTCTTTTGCCTTGGACCTCTGCCATTGCACCCTTGAGAAGGGCACTTAACCTGAATTACTCCACACAAACTTAACTGCCAAAATCACAATAGGAAACATGCAGGGTGCAGATAAAATAATGAGAACGCTCCATGGAAAATGACTGAAATGTCGAGGGTAATAAATCACCATTGGAATCAAGACAAAGGTGGGTCATGTTGGGCTACCATGAAATTTCAAATGTGAAGGGTTTGTCATCTTTTAAATAGAAGTATTACAGAAAAGTTGACTTAACTATCAAAACCACAAGTCAAAACTGTGCATAGTTGTAGATAAATTGTTCATCCCTTGTTTTGACACGGTGCGGTAATAAAGAAGTGGTAATGCATATAGAGCAGATGGCTGGATAGTTGTTGCTGTTGACAAGTCAGTTGTCATGCTTAATTTTAACACTGGGAAGTGTGAGATACTTAAGCTGTAGCCATGCAGCAAGAGGCAGAGAGAAGCATGTCTGCATGTCCAAAAGCTCAGCTACAATCAGCAGAATGGAAATACTTTATTGGAGCAGACATGGATTTGTTTGAACAATAATTTTATACATTAAGGCAATTTAAATACAGAAGTTGGAGTATTTAGGGAAGGAAAGATATTATTCCTGACAGGACACAGTTGCATTGTTAGCACAGTCAAACAGCATCTCCAGCTCAGACAAACTTGTTGTGGTGTTTTGTCAAATCAGATCGCACCTCATTTGTAAACATCCTCTCCGAGCCGATCAAGGACTCTGCTATCTCACTGAAACTCATTTTGGTACCGTTACACCGGTTAGCCCTTTATAAGTCGTGTCAGAGACCATTTAATGAGAATTGGTTGTCATTATTCATTAAAAAAATATGAGAAATCTCTGCCATTAATCTGTTTGTAGACTACTTTTAAAGGTGTAGTTGATGTGTGCAGCAGTCAGCATTACATTAAAGCTCTTAATTTAACAGTGATGGTCATTTGATGAACATTAGGTTCAATTTAAGAATAGAGGCATCCAAGCACAATACCAGATGCTTTAGACTTCAGAGCAGATAATATACATTTGTGATGGATATAAATTTGTCAGGGTTTTTTTCACACATATTCTCAGTAGTCAGCATTATGTACCACTGTGACTAGACCTTGGCCTCAGGCTTCTTTCTTTTCACTCCTTTTTCATCTGTTTCTTCTTTTTTGCCTCTGTCTACCTCCCTGATGTGTTTAGTTGGTCAGGAGGCCAGCGCAGGGCTTTGCTGGCAGCACACAGCCGACAGGGCTGTTTGTATTCTGCCAGGATATCCTCTTGACTAGACATGATGCCAAGAGTTACCATCACATGTAATAATCTGGCATAGGTCAGGGAGCAGCTGGGTACGCGTGCCATGCATGCCCATCTTCTGTCTTAAGGAGCCTGCAGTAGGCTTGCCAGAGTTGGAGCTTAAGTTCAGCAGGATGGCTACACAGCCAGACACTGGGTCACAAACTCTCAAACCTAACAGTGTATCTTTTTAATAAGGTAACTCATTTTAAGAGCAAAGTTTGAAAACATGTATTCTGTCAGGACAATTCTCACAGTCCTGTTGCTTAGGTATTTATTTTTGTCTTTCCTGTACAAATGGCCCAGATACTGATTTCCCACAGCAATTAAACAAATAACAAAAAAATTCTGTTTTGTACTTTTCCTCCCTGACCAACTTGCCCCTCACCCCTCTGTCATAAAATCATTAAATCAGTGCCATACTTAAACACTAATTTATATCCCCTATCATCAATCAGTTTATCAACAAATCTCACTTACTTCTAAGTAGTCGTTAAATCCAACTGCGAGCCATTATTTATAAAAGTAATTTAAACTGAAACATTTGTTTTCATTGTGCAAGAACATGTCAGATGCTCAACAGGTGGGCGTTTTTTTTTTTTTTTTCAAATGGAGAGTATAAGGATTGTATTTCAGTCCACTCACACAGAAGTAGTGAAAAACCAGATTTAAACTGTAAATAAATCTACACATTGACTTCATAACAAATTTTGGAATCCAAAATATTCTGATAAGGCACCTGTCTTGTAATCGAAATCTCACACAATAAAACCATGTTGCTTTGATTCCAGCTCTCCCTGTAGTTTTCCTGACTTTGAAGCAGTTTTTTGCCAGCTGAACGAGACTCCTGCATAGTTTTGTAGCGTTGCTGCCATTAGTGCTTGTCTTTAAGCCTTCAGCCTATAACTCAGACTTAGCTTTTCATATTTATGAGGTGAATACAAGATTTCAGAGATACAGTGTGCCAGATCTCCATTTGAAACTTACTTGATAAAACTGCCTACTTACTTTGTTGACTTCGGAGTTGAGCATATATGAATCATGCATTTGCAGAATGCTGTACAAGCGGACTGACTGATGAAAACAAAATAACACTGTTTGGACTTTTTCAAGGCTGTCAACCTATGACACAGTAAGCTGCATATAAGCACTTGACTACTCTTCCACCTAACAAAAACTGGGAGCAAATTTCTATCTGTGAAGAAAATCTGAAGAAAAAAGTACAAATAAAAAATGCTGAAATAAACTGTCTATGATAGAAAAAAAAAATGTCCTAAAAATTCACAAGTTCCCAGTCATTGCAGTATCCTCTTTCCACAACTAGTGGGACTCTATAGTCACTGTTACTCCTCAGCCCTGTTGCCAGAGAGTTGTGCTCTCCTGACTTTTTATGGCTCTCCCCACAACAGTATTAACAGTAAACCCCGGCGGCTGGCATGGCTGAATTCCAGCAGCAAGAATACAGTTGACACAGACACAGGTGATTAAAGATTTTTGACACCCTTATGCATGTATAAGCCGCTTTCTCCCATGCACAAGGCGAGGCCCCCAGTCTGTATGACCTAGAAGAAGCTAGACTGGATGACCCAGTGGTCATCCTAGGAGCCATCTGGCAACCCACGTCTTGTGTGGCTTACCCATCCCACTGCCTCACGCAATTCCTTAAGCAAGCATAAGTGTGCTTAGGAAGACTTAATCTTAGAGAAACTGGTTTGGGCCGCACTGCTGACTGCCAGTGTGGAAGCACCCGGCTGTTCATGGGTCACGGGGTTCCTTTGGTCATGTAACACTGACACAGAGTTTTTGGCGAAGCATCCTGTCCGCCTGTCGTGGGATTAAAATCTCTGGATTGGATGTGCCCTGTCAATGAAATGTGGCCCATATGGGGGACTTCATACCAACTAGGTATTAAATAAATAGTAGATTCTTTGGTGCATCATCCTGCTTGTGTTGTCGGAGTGCACAACTGCAAAGCTGCACTGAAAACTTAATAAGTCATCTGCTATCGGACAACTGATCTTACCAACGCCAGAAGGCATCCGCGGCGTTGTGAGAGGCCCCTGGGTGTGTTCTGTTGGCCTGTAAGGCAAGGAGGGGAAGTGAGAGAAGCTTGAGCCTGTCTGCACTTGCACAGAGGTCACTGCTGGCCTTTTGACTGTCTGCCAGTGCAGGGGCCAGAGTCTTCCAGAAGAGGGCCATGGCTACAGGCAGACAAGTGAGCCAGCCAGCCAGACAGGCAGCCAGCCGCATCGTCTGCAGTCTAGGTCTGGGGCTAGAGCCTGGACTAGGGCAGCTCAAGTTACCCAGACAGATTTGTTAACACTGTTTGGGTCCGCTCGGCTTTCTAGCCAGGCCTCTGAGCCAAACACGGCTGAGGTGACTTAATCTGTCATTAAACTCACATTACACCCGGACAGAGACTCGGCTCAGGGGCAGAGACAGCGCTCACTCTCCCACTCACTGGCATGGCTGGCTGGATTTGAGCAGACACAAAGAATACCCCTCCCCCTCCTCCTCCTCCTCCTCCTCCTCCTCCTTCTCCCCATCCTCTTCATGCCACACACCATGGCACAGCTAGACAGCCCAGCACGGT
>JAQNCA010000027.1:9700018-9763481 GCA_029783725.1 Acanthurus tractus
GCAGGCAGGCAGGCAGGCAGGCAGGCAGGCAGGCAGGCAGGCAGGCAGGCAGGCAGGCAGGCAGGCAGGCAGGCAGGCAGGGTTGTGTGCTTAAGCCATGGGTTTGAGAGTTCACAGCAGAGAGCAGCCGCAAGCAGCAGAGATCATTAGTTCAGAAAGCGGTTTGCGTGAGCGAAGGTGTGTGTGTGTGTGGGTTATTTAGAGAAGCTCCATTAGCAAACATCTAATCACCCTGGCACACGTTCAGACTAAAACTTTCACATCAGGTCTTCTGTGCAGCTGCTGAGTCAAAGCAGGTCGCACAGCTCGATAAACGGCCTGCGACAGCACGCTCTCCAACACACTGTGAGAGTTCACCAAGCTGAACTTTATGAGAGAAAATCTAAAACAAACCAGGATGGATTAACACTTCTTCACCGAAGGAAAACACTCTTTGTTAAAACAGAACAGTACAGTTCCTCTGCTTACTGTCTGGACCATCTTGCTTTTTGAATTTTAATGAGAATTTTTGCAAAAACACTGAACTCATGGCAGCCACATTTCTCTGTCAGCTCTTAAAAGACTGAAAGCATGAGTGACTGAAGTGTATCAGCATCACCCTCTGCAGTTATTTTTTTTTTTTTTATTGGATCTTCCATCTGGTGAAGCCAATTATTACCCATAAAACAATAAAACACTTGAACACTGTTAGTGACTGAAAACACTGCAGTAATGAGCAGGTGATACATTGTATCTGTTCAGCACATATGCAAGCAATGTGCTTCACGTAGCTATGCTGAAAGGAGTATGGATTATTCATATTTACATCGATTGCAGAACAGTGGAGGTAAATGGGACTTTGTGTTTTAGAAAGAAATAGAAATTTCACGCAAATGTTTTTCCTCAATGTTAAAATCCTTAGTTTTATTCAAGGTAAACAGCAAGTTTTATTTTAATACGTCCCGACAAACTAAACCTGTCAGCGTGCAGCACGGGGCTACTTACTCAAAGTTTGCAGGCTGAGTTTCACTGTTTACAAATGGTGGCAGAAACTTCATCAGTTTTTGGTTGTAAAGTTGCAAAAAGCAGAAAAGAGGAGCGGTCAAGAATAATCAAAGGATTCAAGAGCCAAACTGTGTACAGCAGTAGCTCTTTTGTTTGCCACCAAACAAAAGGCAATTGTACCAACCCTAACCTCATAAACATCACGTTTTTCAGCTTGTAAGTTAATTTTTTGTGTGTTTTATGCGACTGTGTCCAAACAAACCTGCACTGAGCTAAATACTGCAAACTATCACCTACTAAGTTACATCATTATCCATTTCTTTGTAAATCTGTGTGGATGATATGAGGCAAAGGTGTTGCATCCAGGCCAATAAAGGCATGGAGGGGATTTTTTTCAAAAACGTTTGTTTTTTTGATGAACAGAGATGACTGACTGGGTTATAGTCTATTTGTAGAGGAACTTTAACAAAGACAACAACCTCCGTGATCACATGATACTTTTCGCATCATTAAAAATCTATCTGTCTGTAATTGTTTTGAAAAAGGGACCCCTACTGGCAGGATTGTGTACTTAAAAAAAAAAAAGTTACACAGCAACATCACTAAGCTTTCAAATCAAAAGTGCAAGTACCACACAAGCCTATTATTTCCCACAAGTATGAAAAGAGCAGCATAGCGAGCCGCTGCGTCGATTTCCCACCAGTTTATGTGGCAAAAGTTCAACAACTTGAACTCTGATCCAGAACGAGCTGATCTGGGATTCTGGCACAGACAGCAAGTGATAGTAACGCTAGTGACAATCTAACCTGACAGAACAAGGGAGGAAAAGTTAATGTCGTTCATCTCTAAATTCCTGGAGTTACGTGAATCCCTTATCCGATTTTGACTCTGTGACATCTGACTGAGCTGCTCGCAGGATTAGCGCTGCTCTTCATGTTGGCTTTAACTCCACAAATTATTAGCTCTTAGCACAAGAATTGAGAAACTGCTGTTTCTCTGAATTATCTGCAGAGCAGGTTGTCAACAGTTTCCATTGGTACTAATTCTTTTAAATCCAATGTAAAACTGACTGTATTGAGTAAAGAGATGTTGCCATTGAATCATTTTTAATGTAACTTGTAAGCACAGCAAACATGATGAAACTCATTGTACTGGGGCACAAAAGAAATGTCTGAGACAAAATTCAAGTTTCCTCACAGTATGATTGCACTAGAGGCAAGAAACTGTTTTTTATGTTATTTGGTGAACTGACCCTTTAAGTAAGGTATTGCTGGACCCATGACAAATCATTATCAACTCATATCAGTGACTTTTAAATGTGATATCTCTCCTTTCAAACATGGCATTTTTCTCCCTGCCAGCAATACAATCACTTTTGTGGCTATTTAACTATTAGGACTGTGAACCAACTGCCAATGTTTATGTCCTGAATAATCACAGCAGTTGTAACCCTGATGTTTGTGTTGTAAAAATGATTCGGAACAATGTCACTGTGTGTGTGTCTCATTTCGCATACATAACTGTGCTTATAGGCCAAGACGGGCAGAGCGCTTTCAACTTTTTATGACACCAAGTTGTGCCAAGAGCGTTTTTCCTCGCTGCTTCTCTCCGAGGGGTTTTCAAAGGGGAAAAGCAACACATGCTGTCATTCATGTCCCGCCGTTCAGATGGACCATTACGCTCATATCAGATCGGCTCTTTTGATGTGCCGAGTGACAGAACAAAATAAATAGCGAGCGCAAGGCTGTGAAAGATTTGCAACGCAATGCGTTAATTAACGAAGGGCTATAACAATTAGGCGCCCTTGATTGGTGTGTGAATATCAGTGCAGTCACGCAGTTTGGGACTCGGCGCAGGGTAACACCACTGTTTACTGAACACAAAGACCATAAACAAGCACTGGCAACAAGTGCACTGCCAAGTGTGAATAGTTGGACATTTGGAAAAATTTATGGCTTTTCCAAAGATCTCAACATAGTTACATAGTAAACAGTTTTATTCACTTGTTGAGAAATGTTGTTTTTTGGCCAATTACAAGATTGTGGGGCCTTTTATCAGCATGTGCGTCATACTAAACACCCCCACATTAAAAGCAGACTAATTCTCCTGCACTTTAAGTCTCACTGTTTTCTTCACCACTGAGAATTTTTTTTTTTTCAAGTTTCTGTCAAACAAAACTAAGAATCTGAAGCTGTCGTGTTGGGCTTTATAAAATTGCAACATGCATTTTTTACCCCTTAGTAACTTTTCAGAGACCAAATAACCAATAATCAAGAAAATAGAATTAATTAGTTGCTGCCCCCTCTTCCTCAATTTTAAAACTTCCAGTGTTTCACCATCAGTAGAACCAAATAAATTAAAATCACATGTTGGCATCTCAGGTCTAAGACAGTGATGGTTAACATTTAAGGATTTTACTCATTAAAAGACAAAGTTGTCTCACTCCACAGATATTTGAGTAAAAATTTTAAATCCACTTGTGTGGCTCTCTAAACACTGACACAATCCAGGTAACAGGATGGAAACTAACACTCAGGCAGAAAAAATGTCACTGGTTTTGGCCTCCACATGTATTTATCCCTGTGTTTAAACAGTTGCTAATTGTAATAATATGTTCCCCTTTGTTTTACTGTTGCACAACTTTAGTCAGAGAACAAACACTTCATTAATCGAGTAAACTAACATATAGGTAGTCATTAATGAGGTGAATGTTTGAAGAAAAAAGCGATAATGACCCAAATGTTTGGTTCACACGTATATAATTATGCATTTATTGACAAGGATGATACAAGTCTGCTGCGGGACAAACCGAGGTCAAGCAAGAACAGATGGGTGTCTTCGGTTTATTTAGCAGACCTCCTGGTCCTCTTGTTCCAGGAGAAGTTTGCTCCGTAGGATTTCACTCGAGGCTTTGAGGTCCTCTTCTCAGTTATGTCGTAGCTCCAACCTGAAAGGACAAACATCTGAGTAAGTGATGGGGGTGAGGGCGTCACATATATTCACTTTGGATGAGCTCCAACCGCAATGAGGTGTCCTGGAGACACAAACAGGCTGTGTGTAGTCAGAACTGCACTAATCACTTTCATGGTGCAATAAACAGAGTAAGCCAGTTTCCTTTGCTCAGTTTCAACAAACTCTCCCAGATGGTACAGTTCTTTGAGTGAAGTGAATTTTCTGTTACACAGAAAACTGATCGGCCATATTTCACTTAAACCCTTACATGACTGTTCTGAATTGTTGTCTAATGATCTCGTTAGTCAGTCAAAAGTATTCTCTTCGTGTTTTATTACTGGGTTTGTCATGAGGCCAACATGTTGTCATGAAGTCTCCTTTCCATAAAGATTGTTTAATAGATGTTATTTTACTGCTATCACCTTATGACAGACCTTAGTCTGAATATTTAATAAGCTTTTAACATGGACACAAGAATATTCAGCAGCATTTCCCAATTTATTTATGGTTTGTTTAGGAAATATTTTTGTTTAAAGCTAAAAATGAAAACAAATGCTTGAAGCCACAATGCAGGATGGTAGAAAGCTCCAGTCACATAAGGGGTGATTAAAGGTTCGTGCTCTCGGGTAAAAGGAAATGGTTTACACAGCTCTTGTTAGTTGCAGTTCAACTCTTTCAGTGATTTTACATTATGTTTGAAATCAATAAATTCTGTGGTGTTTCTGTTTGAGTGATTAAAAATCACAAGTCAGCTTTGAGAAAATGAAAATCATCAGCCTTTGTGCCGTCATCCAACTTTTCACCTGATTCAACAGCCTCAGACAGCTCCCTCTTCACCGAGATGAAGAGGGAGCTCAGTGGATGCTGTTTTGAAAGTGATGATTAGGCTTTTTACTTTCTAAGGGTCAACGTTATCAAACTTAACAAAGAAAGGATCTGTGTGTCCCTTGACAGTTTGGCTAAGAGTGTAGATGTGTAACAGTCCTATACTTGCATAAGAATGCTAATAATGCAACTGATAATAAATAAATATGGTTAAACTTTAATAGTGTTCACTCTCTGTTCATTCTACTCATTAAATTTTTATGAAACCAAAAGGGATGTCTATAATTTTGCAAATGTCTTATTTTTTTTTTTACCATTTTTCTCTGCAAAAGCAACGGCATCTTCCTTGGAGGAGAAAGAGAGCACCATGTTGGATAAAGGATCAGCACTAAAAAGGCAGAAAAAAACTGTTAGTCACATAAAAGACACATAATTGGAGAGGAATCTAACAAATGCTTTATGATCCAAACTAAAAAAGAACTTTAACAGAGTCTAACGATAGAGTGTTTTTTTTATATCATACAGATCGTAAAACGCTTTGACGCTAACAAAGAAGTTGACTTAATGTTTCGAACCACTTGTCAAAAGTGTTGCAGACTCATTAATCCCCTAATGTGAGACATTCCTGTCATGACACACGAAAAAGAGAGAACTAATCTGATTACAGTCTGTGTGCAGCAGAGATTGGCAGCGCAGGTAGGAGGTTCTTACGTTGAGGCCCAGCCCATCAGCGGGTTCTCCCAGCGCTCTCGGGTATCAAAGTCCATCTTCCACTTCTTGGTGCTGTTGATTCCTGACTGCATGGCCGTTTTGGCGGGCACAAAGATGTGAACTTTACGTGTTTTGATGTGCTCCTCTGGGACTCCTGTCAGAGTGGATATATCCTGAGGAACAGACAGAAACAAAGCTCATCACACTGTATGCAACAGAGTTCGACTCACTCTGTTAGATTGGAAGAATAAAAAGCTACATGCAGGTGAACAATTAATACAAAAAATAAAATAAAATAAAAAACAAATGTCTATTAAGATCCTAAAATCTACAATGAATAAAAATTAGTGTACATCATATAATTAAATTTAAATCTTTGTTTGCAAAAACCCTCATAATTTGAAAAAGGTTTGAACTGTGAGCAGTCAAACCAAAATCCAAAAGCAGTCAAAGCTTTTAACTTCTGCTGTCATGTGTACAGAAACACTTAATGGACAATTTTTTTTTTGGTGGCAGACAAGTCAGTGTTCTTCCATAACTTTTCTGACTTTCATTGGACTCGGTGACTGATGTCTTTTTCTTCCCCTGCAAGGAATAAGAGTTAACGCGATGATATATGCATGTGTGCTCGCTGAGAAAGGTCATTTGAAAGTAAGCTTGCAGGTGTTAAAAAGTACAACTTCAAGCTATAACAATGTGTTCTCAGTGTCAGAAAAATGTTAGGAAAAATCGTCAGCGGCTATAAAAAGCACTTAGGACACATCCATCTGTAGAGATTTATTTTCCCTTTTCAAATATTGGGGTAAAAAAAAAAAAAACTTGATACATCTTCAGTGTCAGAAAAATGATAAAACCTGGAAAAATACAAGAAGTGAAGCACTTTTATGGACACGGTAAAATAAACTGGAAGTTAAGATTGTATTTTTTATCTCTTCTTTGAACTGATTTTCACTCTGTGGGCATTATATATCCCTGCCAGCACAACCAATACAACTAGATATGAGTCTTTCCTGCTCCTTTCCTGTTTGAATTTTTCTAATTTTTTACATATTGCTTGTAAATGTCCACCTGTGTTGAGTGGGCTGAGCGCTCCTCTCAGGCAACAGCTGAATAAAACTGAAAAACAGCTTTAAAAAAATTAGAAACACAATGAAACTAAAGCCCCACTATATGAAAAGGTCAATACTAGATTTAAGGAACAAAAGCAGAACAAAAAAACAAAAAAAAAAACAAAAACAAAATAAAAACATATAAGTATTCACTCTTGTTTGAATCGAGGTGGATGAAATTAATGCCTAATACTTGAGATGATTTATTCCAGACCATCAGAAAGTAGGCCAGTGCGACAAGAGGAGGAGGAGGGGCCTTTGGGTGTACTAAATGCATATTCCTGAGCAACTGGAGCCCCTTCAAGCTCCTATCAAGGATCTGGTCCAATTCTTCAGGGAATTAGCAAACAAGCAATGGGAAGTCGGCGACAAAACACAGACGAACCTCCCAGCACGCAGGCACCAGCCACCCAAGACTGAGGGCTTTCCAGGGCGCTCTCCTTTCAATACAAGAATTTTACACATTTCAATGGCCATTACAACTTCAAAGAATCAAATTTTCATCATTGTCTGTCATCTGCCAGTTGATTTGTAGAAAGGGGGTCGTTTTGCATGAACTCCACACAAAAGCCCGTCTTTCCTTTGGCAAAGGAGCTTCCAATGGTATTTAAGCCCAGTAAATTACAGGTCCAACTGCTAGACTACTGCGTGTTTCAGTCAAACATCTTTTGCCATGCTCAGAGGCAAGACCAGTCTGAATTTAATCATAAACAAGATCTGCACATTGAAAAGATTGTTAAAATGAAAGGGAAAGGGACGAACAAAGGGGGGGAAAAAAACTTCACAAGTGCTCAGTAATTATTTCCGGCTGCCCTATCTACTTAACCTTAACAATTCCTTCTTGTCACAGAGAGGAAGAAAACATGTTCTCTTCACCCAAAGGGGGTAATGGCGGATGGTTCATGACACAATAACACACAAGACAGTGTGAGAGAGCACCAAAATGAGATGCCAGCTTTGTTTTTTCCAACTTGGAAGCAGCAGTAGATAATCAAAACTGTTTAAAATGTTGCTCTCTGCGGGACAGAGGTTTTTACTTTGAACGTTCAAAAGATCTTTACTCAAAAAGTGTGAGAGAAGTAAGAAAAAACAGCCAGGGAGTTTTGGAGAAAACACAAGAACCATTAAAATGCTTTGTACACAGTGAACCATAACACATTTGGGGCTGTGAATCAAGGGGGAAGAAATCGTGTACAAAAAGTACCTCTTGAGTTGAGGTAAATCAAATTTGCAGTCCAAAACATTTAGCAGTTGGTCTGTTCTGTTCTGGGGAATAGATGCATGAAAATCCCTCGCCGAGACGCATTAGAAATGATACCCTTGGGATTAGCAGGTCAGACTATGGTTACGCATATGTACGTTACATAAACCATAACTGACACATGAGGCCCATGTATGGTAAACTGGTGCAATAATTTGTCCAGATGTAGCAGACCTTAAATCACATCTTAGGCACGGATGAGCACAAAAGGTCTTTCATGAATGAAGGTGGATGTGTCAAAACAAAAGCTCTGCCAAACCATTGTAAACACTTTGCTCATTATCTGGCATTGTTTGCAAAAAATACGAGTCTAGACTTCTATGACACTTGCATGCATAACACTGAAAGCTAGGAGGGTTATCGGCATAACAGACTCACCCACAATACCCAGATTCACAAAGGGAATGATTGTGGCTGGAATGTGGTGTGTTCCCAGGAAGACTAGAGAGGGCCATCACAAAAGGAAAACCCACACGGTGGGCACTTTTTCTTCTGCCATGTACAGGAAGCAAAATGAGAACTATCAAGTTTGACACTATTCACAGGGCCTTCACGGGGCCCTACAATACCTGGCTGGGCAGGCAGAATGCCGGGCTTAAGAAAGGGGGGAAAAAGGCTGGCAAAGTCTCCGTCACGTGAAAGCGTGTCGATATTTCTGACACCTCCAGGCTACTTGCCAAATAAAGAGCGTAGGGGCTTGTCACCGTGGGGCCACCGGGCCCACCAGAATGCTGAAAGCTTTTACCCCTAATGCCCCAACAGAGACCTGAGATGGAGAATTTTTGTGTAAACAAGATTTAAAAAAAAAATCTTGAAAAGCTGAAGTGGTAAAAACAGGAGAAAAAAATACAAAAGCAAGAGAAAGAATAGCAAAAATGAATGGTAAATAGTAAAAATAGTAGTAAAAACAAAAAGTTTGAATGAGGACTGGAAATAATAAGCCTCTCTGGGATCAGAAGGCGGGGTCACCTCTGAGGCTTTTAAAGCTTTAACTTATATTTAAAAAACAAACCAAAGATCAAAAAAGGACAAGTTGAGGTTTTACAGTAAATTCTGTGTGGGCCTATTTCTTGGTGGTGGACGCTGACTTCGACCTATTTTTTCCAAGTTGGCTTTTGACTATTTGCATAAATCTCATCCACGCTTCAAAAATAGCGTAATAATTTTTATGTTTCCGGAGGTTAACTTCGCTTTTCTTAACCCAACCTACAAGGCTCTGATTGGCTCTTGCTTTTTAAACCAGAGTAATAGCCGTCAAAGATCACAAATTCACGCCAAAGTGAATCACTGAGATGTTGTGGTCAAACCAGGTTAAAAGTCGACTACTTTTTCATAACTATATGCGTTCTTCACTGGGCCCTTAAACTGTCTTCCAGCCTCAACTGTCCCCATATCATCTCATACAGCTTGTCACTTTCAGATGATTTGCAGGTGAACATCCTGCAGTTCAGCAGCGGTTTGCCAACAAGACAATATTTCCAAGATCTGGAAATCAGACAACACTTTTGGACGTGTCTTTGAGAAAAAGATCAAGTGAAGCAACAGAAATCCCATGAATGTTTTTTTTTTTTTTTACCAGACAGTTTTGATGAAAATATCAATTGCATAGGAGGGTTTGATAGTTGTTCGTACTGAGGTACTTGGAGCATCCTGGAGTTTGGCAAAATGTAGACAAGGATTTGGAAAGAGATAAGTATGAGGAGCTCGTCTTCAAAACACATTACTGCTCATTCACTTAGTGAACTGAATAGCCCTGTCTTTTTCACTCAATTTGATATTCCCATTGTGCTTATTTAGAAAAAAAAGAGGATTATTTTAAACCTAAAATAAACCATGAAAAGAAAACTCACATCTGTTCTTGCAATGATCCAGGGAGGCTCAATAGTCAACTCCACAATAAACTGGAGTGGTAAGTCATACAGAACACGAAGTTAATATTCTGGCACAAACCATGAAATCAACATTTTTCTGGGTTTTCTTTCTAGGATTTAAATTATTTACCAGCTATAAAAAAGACTTTCAAGAAAAATGACTTCAAACTATTCAATATCTTGTTAATTGTTTAAGTGACTTCATGAAGCAGAAACAACAAACATTCTCATGTTTCAGCTTCTCTAATGTGAGTATTTGACGCTAAAAGTCTTTTGTATGTGGATTGTTGGATTGACAGAGCAAGACATTTGAAGACATCGTCACCACTGGCTGAGGAAGGATTCAGTTTATAAAAGTCATGGTCTTTGATTATAAGCATTTTATTCACCTTTATGAAAGCTAAATGAACAGAGAACTACACTGCTATGTTTTGGTGTCCTTCTAACACACAGTCATGTCTGCCTGAAAAAATTAAGAAACCTATGTCCGTTTCTGTGAAGGAATTGGACATAATGACGAGTCGTATGAACGTGAGTGGAGGCTCCATCAGACCCTCTTAACCCTGAGTCTGACCCGAATACAGAGGCTGTCCTGCAAAAGACTTTGATAAAAAACTAGGTTGTGCAATGTTGTATTGCACCATTAATTTTAAAAAATTCGTCCTGATTTATTTTTACACTTTATTCTTTCACAAAATAGTCACAAACAGTTTTTAACGACAAAAACTTACTTAAAATTGCAGAGAAAAACAGGAAAGATAAACAGTATTCAGGAAAACACATTTTTCATAGTATCACACGTCTCATGGTCAAAACATAATATTGATAACAAACATAATGAACAGATTAACTGGTATTGTAAATTAATGGTTGAAATCATCTGTCTTCTTGTCTAGAAAAACTGACAGATTCAGGGTAAAACTGTCCAAACACACTGGTACTTTACTGTTAGTCCAGTGAGCATACAGATGAACCAAATCAAGGATGCCTGTACATGACTGGCTCAGTCAAAATGTTTCTTGAGCCACGGCCATTTATCTACGGGTAACAGCAGAGAACCTGGACATCCATGACAAGAGTAAGGTCTAGTCTACTATAGCCTGAACACTCGTATGCCAAAATTGCAGCTCTGCAGCCAGAAAAGGTCATAAGGTCAGCCGAGCTGAATCATGTTGAGTCAGCATGTGGTGAAAGTCCAAACACATCACCCTTAACCCCCTCCACTGTCCAACTCACACCCAGACCAAGACCCTCACTCATCAGCCTCCGCCGGCTCCCACCTTCAGACATCTTTGAAGAGGAGAAAGCGTGCCAATTACCGATTGGACATAGGGGGCGTTTCTATCAGAAACAAATATTATGTTGAGTGCTCATGTGTGGGAGTGGTTCAGCACTGGAGAACGAGAAGCAGCTGGCGTGTGGGTCATCTGGAATCTCATATTACACATACCGGTGAGGATCAGGATGACAGGATGAGAGGAGAGGGTCATTTATGGATGTGTCGGCTGCAGACACACTTGTTTTGTTTTTGACAAGACAACTATTTTCAAGACTTTCGTATTTATGAACTGACTTATTTTTGTCAGATGCCTCAGGTAAAGGTATTTACTTCCCACATTCAGCCCTACTGTCCAGTCTTAATGATAAGTTGAAAGAAAAAGCAATCACCAGTCCTTAAACAGGACAATAGTATAGATTATTCAGTGGCATACATAATGGCTGCAGCTACTAGCTATTTCCATAACTTATGAACCTTTTCTTAAAAAAAAAAAAAAAGCAAAATGATATTCTGTATATTTTAAGACAAATATGAAAAATATTAACATTTGAGGATCTGAAATAAGAGAGTTTGGGAAATTTGAATTTTTCTCAAAAAAGGTTTAAACAATTTATATGTTATTTAAGTTTCCAACAAATATTCTGTTGTGTCTAATCAATAAGCCCTAGTATACATCTTGTGTTGTGAAATCCAAATTGACCCACAAGTGATATTACAAATTAGAAATTACAATGATTTTTGTTACAGTAACTGTTGAAAAACGGACTGAATAATTGACAAAAAAAACCAAACAAAGAACATCAGAAACAAGACTTCAAGTTTAAGACACTGAAACTAGTTTGTATACTTAAAAAAAGCCTGCTATCTCACAAGTTATGAATTATTGGAGGTGTAGACAAACAGAAGTGGCAAGTCTTTTTTTTTTCCGCTCTGCAAACACAACACTTAGCAGCAGACACTTCCTAAAACTACCCAGTGCTGACAGGACTGAGGATACTTCTTAAGAGGCTTAGTCTCTATGGAAGAGAGTGTTAATGAATGAAATACTATTTTGTGGATGATACATAATAAAGCCTCTTGTCTGGCACTCTTCAAAGACCAACATCCTGTGACCCACTACTCCAAACTTGAGCTGCGAGATTTTTTGCATAAGCGCGCCGTATGAGAGGGCAACCAGACAAAACAGACACTTAAGTTGTCTATGTGCGAGGGAGGGAGGGTGGGAGAGGAGGATGAGAGGGAGAGGAAGAGGGGTGGGGTGGTGAATGTGGTCTGCTCCACTGTAGGTCACTCTGAGTCTGAGGCTAGACAGGCTTAGAGAATATATACACCCCTGTACTGCAGACTTAAACTGCTTGTGCTAAATATATCCTCATAGCTGGGATGGCTGGATTTTTATTGCGATTCTGTGTCTTCGTAGTCCTTCAGCCTTCATGCAATTCAAAAAAGCTGAAAAGCAAGAACCTGTTTGAGGTTGCAGTGGTTGAGGGTTCCCTGCCCCATGACAGTGTGAAACAAGCATTCAATCCTGCAGAAATTGAGATCTCGAGTGTCACAAAGCAAATTGGCACAACCAATTGAATGGTACTATTCTCTCATAGCCAGATCTGAGGTTTGGCTGAGCCCATTTCATTCTGAGGTAGGAAAAAAAAAAAAAACACACTAGGTTGTGTGTATTGGGCGTTGCTAAGTCAAGCCTAGGATGCAGTAACAGTGCGCTTGAGAAAAAAAAAAAAACATTTTGGAGGTGGTGGGGTGGTGCAACTTGTTTTAATGGATCACTGGCATCACAATGGCTGAATCCCACTAAACAACACGCCATTTCAAAAATGAAACACAGGTGTCGGCTGTGTGATAAAAGCAGGCCTACCTTATTGCTTGATCCAAATCTGTGTCAAAACTTGCCAGTTTCATAAAAGATGTTTCACAAGGGAAACAGTGATGTTGAAAACATCAACTTTTGAACAAAAGATGGGGAGAGGAGTACCTAGTGAAATAGTCAACCAATGGCGAGCCTGTACTCAGCCTACATCCCATGAGTCAGTCTCGAATAGGACAAACGTGCACCGAGATGATCTTGTGTTAACAAGCTTCCTTTGAGTGACCTCTCAACTAGGGAATGCTCTATCTCTGGATGATAAATCTTGACTGACAGACTCAGGACCTTTTTAATCTGATTTCAATTAAAGTCCTTCAAAACAACCAACAATCTGCCTTAAGACTCCACTACCTTACTGCAATCAAACCCCACATCTTTTGTCCAGATGTGACATTACTTGGCAAGCGAGCAGGGTGCACTTAATTCGCAAGAAACCCAAAGATTTCAAACTAGCAAACTCAACATGCCAAGCATCAAATGGTCCTACCATTTTAATACTCTCTTCCTCTCCCCGTCTTCCTCCCCCCCCCCCCCCTCAATTCCCCACACTCTAATAACTGTCCTCCTCTGTCTCGTAAAACCCTAGTGCCTTTAGAGAACTCTATAACAAGGCTTCACAAGCGCTTTAAGATTATGGTGTTGTCTTTATGTGGAGAGAGGGAGTGCACTTGGCCCCAGCTGAAGCAGCAGCAGACGCTCAGACACTCAGGCATAAGTGGGAGATATTGTATTATCGCATATTAAAGCAGCTGCTGAGGTTATAACCACAGTTGTTTCTGCAAAGAGCCAGGGAGTAAAGCAAAAGGCCTGACTCTAATTGAGGGAGGCTGCAGACATTCCGTGTAAAGCTGTGTATCAGTGGCCAGCCAGCCGGACCCTGGGAGCTGCCCAGCATGCTTAATCAAACAGTAATTACAAACAAAAGCAGGTCGGCATGGGCACTCCAGAGAACACTGGAGCTCCATCACGCAGGCCTTTTTATTTGGCATTATTTCTGAAATTCTGACAAAGCCTTCAAAGTTTTGCTCACAAAAAGAGCAAACTTCGGGCAGGTTTTTCCTTTGTGTTTGTGTTTAAATACGAGAGAAGAGAGGAAAACAGTCAATATGAGCGGTAGGGCTGCAACAAGAGGTTGTTTAGTTTTTTTTTCCCTGCAGATCAGGGTCTTAATCCTAAATAAATTGTTTGGTCCGAAAGATTTTGGACAATAGTAAAATAAAATTCCAATCACAATTTCCTGAAGCCTAAGTTGACCTAACTGCATTGTTTGTCTTGTCCGTCCAATGGTTCAAGAGCCCAAGATACTCAATTAATAATCACAAGACAAATAGAGTAGCAAATCCTCAGACTTTGGAAGCTGGATCTTTGACATATTCGGCATTTTTGCTTAAAAACATTACATGCAGCCCCAAATGACCTTTTTCTCCAGTCACTCTTATGGACTGTGGAAACAAGCTTTGACTACAACACTGACACATCACCTTTTATGGTCTTATTGCAAACATGTTATTAAACACATTAGATTTGTAGTGACATTATCATTCTTTAGGAGTTAGTTTTCTACCCAATTGGCAACACATCTTCTTTTTTTGTTTTTTTACTCTTTAGCTGCTAAATTTATCACAGTGTTCACCAGCAGGACAAGGACTGTAGGACATAACTACAAAAACAGCTTGCTGATTGTTCTTCTTCTAATATGTTTATTGACAGACTGCAAACCAGCTTTTAAGGTGCATACTGCTACTTATTGAATCTGAATGTGTAGATGCTGTGCTTGTTAAGTCAATGAAAGCAATTTGGTTATATATTATCAGCTCTATTTTTTTTACTAACAACATATATTTCCCCTTATTGGCCCGATATATATTGTGTATAAAAGCTCTGATTATAGCCACTTTAAAGACCCATAAATTATAATACAGATCCCTGTTATTTTAAATGTCAGCAACCTCTGATAAACTTGTTCACAAATGCAATTTGGGTTCCCACTATTCCTATTTACATGACTTTTTTAGTGATGATCCAGCTGTTATGGCTGACATCCAAACATACGCTAACATATTCTTCTTTAATGCCCTGTCTTAATACATTTTATGTTGATATTTAATAGCCTCTTTAGTAGTTACATTAAGTGGAGGCTTTCACAAGGCTAATTACACCCACCGTGAGTTACTGCTACAAAAGCTTAACATTTCATGCCATTTTATGGTTCAATTTATCTCAGCAATGCATTGCACTTAGAGAGCAGTGCTAGCCAAGCAAAAAACACCAACAGCCTAAATTTAGCTGGTGTTTTTCATTAAACAGATGTGACATATATTGTTTGACCTTGCCGATTAATTAATTTCTACCCAACTCTCTCAAAAATGCCCACCAGACATGAAAAATGTTGTTCCTCGCCAAGGTCAAATCACAAACCTTTGCAGGTTAAAACAAATTTGCGAGCAAATACATCAATTTTCACAACTGAACCAAACATGCTAACCAATCTAAGACTGTTCGACCATTTCTAAACAAGCTAGAAAAGTAAAATTAATCCTAAAGCCTGCTAAGCAGCAGCTTATATTTGCATTTGAAGGATAATGTGACTTACACCATTGAATGTTTTGGCCACTGCAGTTATAATATTGTCCGACCTGCATATGTTTCCATGTGACATTACTTAATTAGCAATGTGTTCAAAGCATTTCCATAATATAATCAAAAGCAGTCTATTCAAAGTACCATAAACTACCTTTGAACATTATTATGATCCTGAACATGACTTGGCCCCTTTAGATGGCATATGTAACTGTTTTCGGGTGCTTTGATATACAGATTGTCTTACAGTTCTTTCTCAAAAAGAAGACATTTTACTTTTTCTTTGATTTTTTAAGGTTTTTTTTCAGGACTGGAAAGTTGGTCAACTTTTTCCCCGAGTTTTTCAGGTTTTCCAGGACAAATGTGAACCCTGATGAGTTTTCTAGATGTGAGGTCCTGTAAGGTTTGCATTTTTTGGACAGACAAGACCTACGGACAAGATAATGAGTGTCACACAAACATTCAGACAGTTTATGGAGCGCATTCAAAATATCATTCACCCAAGCCAAAATCTGGCCTCATCTAAACGAGGTTATGCAGAAATGTTCACTACAGAGCAAGCAGCACACCACTCTCTCCTCCAACTGTTGCGAGCAAGAGAGAGAGAGAGAGAGAGAGACAGCGTGCGAACCCAGCATAACCTCGCTGGATCGAGATCTTTGTTTGATTGGTCTAACCAGAAAGCAATTCACACTTATTGACAGCCTGATGAATGACTAGCGTGCTGACATACGCTGAATGCCCAAAAGGGAGAGTGCTCTCATTGCCCTCTTCCATGTGAGACGGAGACCACTGTACTGTAAACAGCTGAGGGCCTCTCTTTTTGGCCTGTCTGGGTGAGCATTAGAGTACTTCCCGCCGTCGCCAGCAACAGCATGCCACAAAGGAACCTCTGTGGCCGACAACACTGAAGTGGCCACTGTCTTTTTCGTGAGTCTCAGGGTGTCTCACAAACTTTTTTCCATGCAAGCTTCTTTTCTTTCACCCCCTCCCCATTTTTAGAGGCCCTTTTTTTCCTCTTCTCTGCTGTTCCTCTCAGTGGCCCCTACTGAGAGGACAGAGACAGACACTCCGCCCAGCCAAAGGTTTGTCTGCCAGTATGGTCAGCTTTGGTCTGGAACAAAAGCGCACTGACGCTGCCCACACACAGCAAAACCCCCCCAAACAAGTCCACAACAGACTCCCACATTCTCCCCAAACTCCCTCTCTTCCCGTTATCTCCTATCTCCTTCGTGTTTTAATGACAAAGCATTCAAGAGATCCTTCTTTGTTTTGCAAAGTTGGTACATTACTAACCTTGGACACTTCAAATGCATACTTGTTGCTGTTTAGGCTTTGCTTCAGCACTTCATGAAAAGAGACACCAAGGACCCTGTCTGTATTATAAAGCTAAATGCAGCTGTACCACATTTTTTTATAGAAAAAGTGCCTCTGAATTAAGACTTCATAAACTTGTGAAGTAAATTTGACAACACGCTTTTATGGAAACCTTCTCTTCATGTGTGTTCGCAGCCACGCTGTGGGACCAGGCCACACGGGCTAAAAAGTGAAAAACAATTTCCAATCCAATTTTCATAGGGATGTAAATTTCAAAAAACACTACATCATCACATTGACATTGGAAGAACAGAAACTACTGATAATTGGCTTTTGTGGTTGAAAAGCAACTAAAAGGATCGACTGTCAAAATAGCAGTTGATTAATTTTCTGTTGCTTGCCTATTTAGTTAATGAGCATATCATCATATAGAATGACAAAGACATAGAATAACACAGAAGAAATAAAAAAAAGTTATTGTTCTGCTGCATGCCTTTTTTTTTTTTTTTTAACATACTTAGTCCGACAGTGTTATAGGAGTACACTGCTTAATCAGGGGAGTTTCATCATGAAGGCATGTGTGCAGCACAAACCAAAGCTACAATGCTTAAGAAGAGGAGAACAAATAATTTCCACCAGAGTAGACAACTGGGTTAAGACAAAATATCATTAACTACATTTTGCTTTGCATCCTTTTGCAATATGTTATCTGTGGTACCAATTTTTGATATTTATATGAAAACATGCAGGTACTGTAAACAGTTTCCCCCTCCGACTTGGCCAACCACAGTCACTATGTAGTGCCTTTCCCCCTCATTTTTCTGCTTTCTGACAGCTTTGCCTTTTACACTGTAATAATGGCACACGTGGACAAGTTGCAGTCGATGTGTGCTAGTATATTAGGCCAAGACTCTGTAGACTTCTTTGTATATTTTTTATTCTGCTTGTCAAAGTCTGTGAAATCAACGAATATGTTTAAGGTGGATTTTTTTCTTTTTTAGTGACAGAAATCATGATGTATTGTAGATAATTATCCTGCAATGTGTAAAGTAATCATGTACAGTGATACTATCGGTATCATGAAAGTGTTGCATTGGTACTCTCTAATTCTCACCCCTGAAGACAACACTATGAAATGTACATTTGTAGGATGCACTGGTTAAAGATCATGAAGTTTTTTGATGTGTCTTCTTCTTAAATTTAGACTAAAACTGTCCTGGGTAACACCAGGCATTGTCATATTGTCAAAATAAAAATATTTTTCAGCTAAATTCCATTAAGTAAATTATTCTGTACTAATTTCTTTTAGGATTTGTCATCAGAAGTTGGGAAGAGTGCTTTAGAGTGGATTAATAGGAGCTGTGAGCATACACAGAACTACCAATGATAACATTTGCCATTACCATCAAAGTGTTACAAAAGCCTACTGTCTAATACAAGCTCATTTTGGCAGAAGGTTAGGAGAGTTTCTGAACAGTTTTTCCAGGAAAGTAATTGGAAGGCAGTAGATTAGACAAAAACCAATCTGTGTGTCACGTTGAACAGGGAGGGATCCTTACCAATTTCTCATCAACTGTAATAAGTTGCGTGTCTTGTCCTGGTGTCTCTGCCAGCCTTGTTGTTGATGTGCTTGCAGACCTGAAAACCATTGGGTAAACATTACACGCAAAGCATGACCCACGGAAAAGCATAAAAGCAACAAAGAGGTAATTTACGCAAACAAGTTACACTCTGCAACACTGGCTATCTTGGAGGAAGCGGTGGGGCGAGGATACAGTGAAAAGGAAGAGACAAGGAGGGAATCCCCCCCGCCACCTATTAGTTCTGTCTGGTGCGTCTCTGGCAGACTCTCGCTCTCATCCTAATGACAGGACGTGCTTAATGTTGGCTGTAGTCAAATGTCAGGCGAGGACTGTGTAGCTCTTTGTGAATGTGCAGTCGTGTCCTGTCACAAAACAGCAATGTGCCATCATGGCTGAGCCAAGAAATGGCTAGTCCAGATAATCACATTCCAGATTATACCCAGATAATCACAATTTTACACTGAAGATGCATGATTTTTCACTAAGAATTATCCCTAATCCGTCTCATATTTCAATCAAAAACTCACCATCGTGACCAACATAACTGTCTAATGTAAGAGCTTGACACGGAGGTGTTTTTGCACATTTGTTTCAAATTTTTCACATTTGGGTCACTGTTGGAATGATCCTCCGCAGATTGCACTCATTCACAGAAAAAAATATAATAGGCGTATATGTATTAAATAAAGGTCAATGCAGTTCACTCACACTTAATAATGAGATTGGCAGTCTACAAGTTTGCTTTCATAGTTTGATAGCTTCATTTTTTGACCTTTTGTTTGTTGATCAGATAAAGTAGGCAATATACTTTTTCATTCACAAGGTCATTAATAACATTTGACAAACTAAACCCTTATACAAAGGTTAAGTAAGAATTGTCTGATCTATCAATAATTATAATACTTTTTAAGTCAAGCCTTGTCAAAAAAAATATATTTAAAAGCAATCTTCCCCTGCCAACAAACTGTCATACCAATAAATGGCATCCTTTTTAGCATCTGCATCTTTATTAACACACATTTAACCCACAGCTATCAAATTTTGACTTAGACATCATGTATTTTTTGGTTAAGCAATGCAATTAAACAAATCACTGACTATTTAATGACCTCATCTTGTGCATTAAAACGCTAGTGTCTAATTATAAAAGCTGAGACGTCATTGTTTGCTTTATTTGTGTAGTGCTTCATTCTGTAAACCAAAAAAGGAAAAACCAAAAACTAAACTGGCACTGCATTAATGTTTGAGAAAATTTGTGGTCAAATTACTTTCTTATGATGAAATAACATTTTAAAGGTATTCTTCAACAATGACCGGCAATGCTTTGCAGTTAAATAACACCACCTGAACAATAAGATAAATTAAAAGCTTCGGCATAAATTCATGAAAATATATGTCATCTAACACTAAATGATGTCTGCTAGTAATTGCTGAGAGAAAATAAAAAGGATTGTATTATTATTATTGTTAATGGTGTTCCTCTCCTCCAGTATTTTACCTATGTTATAAACTTATTATAAAGACTGCATATAAAATCATGATAGAAGGCAGGCAATCAATTATCATCTAAATCCAAAATAAGACAAAAAGAAAACAATACAACTGTTATTTAGCACCTCATGAAAGGAAATTGCACTTATTTCTCATTCAAAGTACGTATTTCCATAATCTACAGATAATGTCCGCTGTCATGTCATTGTTTTAATATAGTGCATGCATGTCTCAGCTCTATGCCAGATCAAAAAATACACTACGTATTCTGTTCCTATAAGCATTTATGGGAACAAATATATCTTGTCATTAAGTCATGACTGATTCTGGGTGGTGAAAAATTATTAATGACAACATAGTGTCTATTTCATGGTCCATTTTCCAGCAAACAATGTCTAGCAGATTTGATAAGTTTAATTAATCATTGTGTTTTGCGCAAGGAAAAGTGGGACGATCAGAGATCAACTAATCAGAGCAAGAAAAAGACATATTATTTATATAATCAGGGTCGAGATCTGGACCTGAAGTATGGCAGCTTTACTATTTGAGTAGTAGTTTGCAGCTTAGTTATATAAAAATAATGCACATTGTACACACTGAAGAATAGAAGAAAACAGAATTTGCGTCAAATAATGTCATCTAACTCGAAGATTAACTCACAATGTCGATTGTTTGCTACAGCAAATAATGTGTCCGAAACATACAATGAGCAGACTGTAGTGTTTTTTTTACTAGTTGTGAGCTTCTTTGCAGCCACAAATATCCTAGAATTGACTGTAAGGTTAGCTGTGGTGTTGACGTTAGCTGTGGGAAGTCAATCGGTGACATTTGTTTTTCCCATTGGCTGGAAAAGCTATTCCAGTGAGGTTTGTTATTAAATAAAGTTCCCGTCTCGCCAAATATTAGTAGTGGTATGCAGCAGATGTTATGTGGAGCAGTGGGAAGCGTTTAATTGTGTTAGCCCTTAAACTGATTTCTAGCTAATGTCAGAATTAGCCAATTAGCCGGCTAGCCGAGAGCTGTAAGGACACGAGATAACACTGACAACAGCTAAAGTTACGAGACACTTCAAAGACTAAATACGAGAGAAAGGTCGTAGTTAAGTGTTTCAAATCCCTATTTTATGTCCAATTAAAACATTTAACATGCTTTATGTACTTACTAGCCTGTGATATGCAAGGCATACGGCCTTCTTCTTCGTCTCGTCTTTGGTTACTTACAGTTAAATGTTTTAATAAAACGACTAACTATAATGCACGCGAATATTAAGACAATAAACAGTAAATATGGAATTACCTGATAGGATTCAGGGCCAGTTTAGTGGCAGCATTTATAAGAGACAAACGTCCCAAGCCAAGACGTGACATTGAAGACGCCATGTTTGTTGTCAACGCTGACGTACGGCACCCGCGAAGGAACAAACGGGCGGGCGACGGAGACAGCTGGCAAATTGATGGAGGACTAATGCCAACAACCAAAATTACTTTACAGGGATGTGCTACATACAGAGAGACATGTTCAGGCATATCTAGCTCCTATTTGAACCGTTGATGTTTCTTTCATAACACAAATAACGAGGCTGCGGGTGTTAATGGAAAGAAACTCAGCACATCCATAGGAACCTGTTTCTGTCTTTGGCTTCTGATTAAAGCTTATATCTTCTTTTTCCCCCCTTCTATAGTGTTTTTACTCAAAAATTATTGGTAACAATTGTGAAATTGGCTATAGAACTCACCTTTGGCTGAATTCGGGTTTTTTATATGTCTCAATGTTAGTTAAAAGTGATTTTTGAGCTAAAATTTATAACATTCCCAATTTTAGCTGCTTGTTTAAATGGTTATGCTGCCTAACCTATTCGAAAGGTTCTTCCATTTTAAATTACTTTAAGTTTTTGACATTTTAAACACATATTCACAGTTTACATTATTACTATTGGGTTAAAAATACAATATTACACTACACAAATGTAAAGCTGATTGTATATTCAATCAGTGTTATATTTAAACATGGTTTATTAGGAAAGGGCTATCGGCACCTCTGTAATTTTCTGTAGCATTAGTGATATATAGCATGATATGATTAAGTTTCTGGCAAATTACTTGAGAAGCTGTTTATGGTTGAAAATCCTGAGCTGAGAGAAATGTTTTTCTTTTGCCACTTAACAGTTGGTAGTATTATATAAAAATAAATGCACACCTCATTATTAGTTAATGTTTCAAGTAGATATTAAGGTACTGATTTTACAGCATTAGTGAAGTGTTATGTACAAGTTAAATACAACAGAGTCAGAACAGTTATAAGGAAAAAAAAACTTTATTGTTTCACTCTTCATATCTGTACAAATACCATCAAACTTTGTATGTACATATGACATTTACATAAAAAATACAAAACTATATATTCAAAACAGAATTTTGTATTTCTCTTGTGATGTTTGAAAATAAAAATGCATTCTGAGAAAAACAAAACAAAACAGAAACAAAATGATGAAGTCTGATATAGTGTCGAGTACTGCAATATGTTAGTCCTATTTTAGCTCTGGGAGAGCAATATTGAGTACATTGGCAAGAAGACAGCACACAAATGTTAATGGCACATTGTTTCCAAAATAATCAAGTATTGTCCAACACTTACCTCTGCTCTAATGTGGTGACACAAAATAAATGCTACTGAATAAAGTCTAAAGTTGACATCTTAATGTGGAATCAAATCTAAAGGGCTAAAACTGAAGGAAAAAAAACAAAAATATAAGAAAAGAAAAACAAATGGCTCTTTTTTTTCTCTTCCATTTCATTACTGCTGTGTTGCAACCTTTACAATGCTCTTTTGCAAAACCATTGAGAGACTCCCTTTGGTCAGTTATTATGAGTTGTAAACAAACCAGAAACACTTCTGTACATAAAATGATTGATATATTCCCAATAAATAAACACACAGCCTAAACATGCATTTACGTATGTGTGACATAAACATCTGTGATAGAGATTTGACAGAAACAAGCAGATTTTTACAGCTCAGGGAATGCAATTTACAGCTTGTAGAGGACTTATACTTACACGGTAACATGACAAATAAATAACACTGCTTCTCTTTGGACAAATATATTTCTTCATGATAAAAAAAAGAAAGTAAAAGGGACAACAACAAAAAAAGGGTGGGGAAATGAGTGGTAACACAATATATCATGGTAGATAGTAAGCCTGACATTGTAAATGTATAAATTATAAAACACAAAAAAGTATAAATAAACATCTAGCAGACTGAACTATATGTATACTTCCTTTTTCTTTAAAAAATAAATAAGCATACACATAATGTACAGTATGGACATGATTCCTTGCCCTAGGACTGTTCCCCTAGTGATGGGGGCCTATCCATCCAGTATAGACGATATATGGACATAGGCCATGTAGTCTGAGTCCTCATCTTCCTCATCCTCCTCCTGGTCTTCTGTAATGGCTATGTGGGAGAATATATGGTAGCTGTTGTATGAATATGGACCACAACAGCGCAGAATATCACTGTATGTTCTCAAAAAAAAGAGAAGAAGCTCACAGCAAAGCCACTGGCACACAGCCTCCCTTTTGTTTTTGTTTTTGTGTGTGTGTGCATGTGTGTACGTGTGTGTGTATATGTAAATGTTTGTGTGCGTGCATCTGTGTGTGTCTGTGAGGAAGGGTCTGTGTGACTTGGCATCAACAATTACTGTGGAATCCCCAATTATGCAACTTCCATTTACATAATATAGCAAGTCAGGGCTGCAACAAGAGAAAAAAAGGGGGGGTGATGGAAAAGAGGGGTGGTTTTGTGGAAGGTTTTTTTTGGGGGGGGCAGGGGGGGTCACAAGGTAGGTGGGTAGGGATGGGGGGCACAGGGGCACTGATGGTTCCAGTGGCTCGGTTCTCTTTTGGGCAGATTCCTGAAAGCAGACACACTTAACACGGAAAAGTGCTCTCCCGTGTTTTCTCAGATTTTGCTTTGCTCCGATTGCTACTTTAGTTTCTGGCTCAAACATACAGGGAGGGAGGACTCTATGTCACAGCCTGGCCTTAGCAAGCAGGTCAGAGGTCATCAACACAGTTCTGAGGTATTTTCTTTTCTTTTTTTACAGAGGAGATTTACATCGGACACGTAAAAAAAGGACACAAGCAGAGCAAGAGTGACAAAACAAAAAAATTAAAAAAAAGGAAAGAAAAAAAAACAGGCAGTCCCTCATCAATCCAAATGGATTTGTAATTTCTGATACATATTCTGATAGACAACACATTTACTGGAAACAGCATTTACAGCCAAAGTTAGCTGATAAATGTTAACTCTTTCACGAGCGATGAGATGAGAAGTAAGAGAGCGCGGTTCTACAAGCTTCTTATGCTTATCCTGCACACTGTGAAGTAACACATTTGTATTTTGCTCATGAGGTGATCATAAAGTTGGTGCCTTGGCTTCAGTTGCATACCTTAGGCACATCACATTAAGGTACTCAGTCAGGAGAATGAAACTAACAAGGAGACACTTTTCTCGGAATGTAAATTTGATTGTTCCTTGAGGCTATTGTTGAATTTGACTTCTTGACTACCCACAGATTTGTGAGAGCATGAATGGCTTTTCAGATAAGCAGTATGTGTGAATATCAGTGTTTAAATCACTTGTCATTGTCACTAACATGGCACCAATGTTACAATCACCTTATGCACATCATAGGAGTGAAAATGTTCTGTTCTTATTGACTTGTTGGCAGTGTGGTGTATGTCACAAGAGGCAGTGCATTTTGAATTGATTGATTACAGCCAAAGGCAACAAAAAGAAAGAAACATTACAAAAACACAAATATATATCATTAACTTGAAATTAGCAATGTGACCATGGAATTTACAAGCTGTAAAGATATGACCACTGTCATAAAGATAAACCATTACTGATTTAAAAATAACAACTGCATGAGATTTAAGACAACCTGCTCCTGCAGGTCACTAGTGTGATTAGAAACTTAACTAGATTTTTTAAATATCAGGATTGTTCCACTGCAAACAAAATTAGTCTCCTTTATTATTTGCGTTAGTTTCATGGAGTTAGCTTTTGTGAGACTCTTAGATGGAGCCTGCTGATGCTTTTTCATTCACCTTTCTGTTATTTTGTTTTGCAGAAGAATTAAAAAAAGAAAGTAAAATGAAAAAAAAAGCACAACAAGAACACAAGAACAAAAGCCAGCGACAAAGACAACGTCATGCAAGTTCTTCTATTCCAAAGTCCTTTCTGCTTGCTTAAGCTGTGCTTGGTGGTGTGGCTGGGGTGGGAGTTTGGGGAAAGTTGGGGTGGGGGGGCACTTTCAGGGGAGGCTTTTTTTTTTGTCGGGAAAGCAACATGGAATATTGTCTTTTGCTCGGAGAGGGAGGAGGGTGTTTTGTTTCATTTTGCTTTTTATTATTTACTTACAGTTGCAAGATCCCGAGTGCTTGACTTCCAGCAGCACCCCCATAGAACAAGCAGCCTGCTTCATGGCACATTCACTGGGATATGTGGTGTTGTCACTGGCACACACCGCCTCATCCGTCCTGCTCTCTGGACAGGTCTCATCACACAGCGAGCAGCGGCCCCGGCTCATCCGGGCATCCCAGAGACACTTTTTCCCAGCGCTGCACTGAATGTCCTCACACGACTTGGCCTCTAGAAGGAGAGGGGAAGAAATCAGCACAAGAGAGACCTTTGCTTATATGGATTATCATGAATGCTTTTCAACAGGATCAGATTTCTGCTGAGTTTCTGGAGAACTAAGCTAGGAATAAATGCTAAATCCTGTTTTATGGTGTTAGATCTTGTGACGGAGAACAAAAGTAATGTTTTAACTAGCATTTTTAAGACTACATGACTGAAAGCAGATTGACTGCTTTCTGGCGAAGAATCCATCTGACTCAAATATTAACTTGGAGCATTTCTTCATGGCCCCCAGCACTCCCCTGCTTCTCTCTCTCTCTTTCTCTCTTTCTCTCTCTCTCTCTCTCTCTCACACACACACACACTCCCTCTCTCCCTCTCCTTCCCTTTTCCCATATGGAACAGTGCTGCCAACATCAGGAAATAATAAGATGTCTATCATTTCTTGAGCAAACACAAGCAACTACCAAACACACACATTCTCTCTCTCTTTCTCTCTTTCTTTCTCTCTCTCTCTCTCTCTCTCTCTCTCTCTCTCTCTCTCTCTAAGACCCCCTCCTCGGTGGAATGTTGGCAAAAATGAACAGTGAATAGCTGCAGAGCTGGCCAGGAAGAAAATGCACTCAAACAATATTCAGAGTCAGTGGCTGTCAGAGAGAAAAGTCTCACACTCTCACGTCTCTGGTTGCAGACTTACTGATGCATTTTCCCTCATATGCCACTCCAATAGATCTGCCGAGGAGACAGGTAGCTCTTCTCAGGTGACACGCGCTCGCATAGACGATCCCGTCGTTGCCACACAGGTACTGCTCAGGCGACGTCACCTCGGGGCAAATCCGATTACACGTGACACAATATGCGTTATTTGTCTGGTCCACGACGCATGTGGAGCTGCCGGGGCACAACACGTCACGGCACGTTTCTGTCGAGACAAAGAAATGGGAAGATTATGGAGAAAAAGACACGAAACACGAGAGATAACTGAGGACAGACCGCTGGATTCTCGGCACATGGTGGTCTGAGAAATGTGTGGTCTCACACGTGGGCTGATTTGAAATAATATTTACTTACTCTTGCACTTTCCCTGGTACTGCACGTCCAAGTCAGGGTGGCCTTTGCATTTAGCCTTTAGCAGTGCGCATTCGTCTTTGTAGGTCTTTCCATCTGAGCCACAGACCGGTCCTTTCCAGGTGATGTTAGAGCAGTCTGGTGCGCACACACAGCGCGGCTTACTCCTCCTGTTCAGCTTGCACCTCTTCCCAGGCCCACAGTCAACATTATCGCAGGTTTCTAAAATAAAAGGTCTGTGTTATGTGATGTTGGTGAGGATTTTGGCCTTGTGCGTAAAATTACTCTGGCGCATAAAGTACATTAGAGGGAAAATTTACGCACTTTGGTGATCAATCATCATCACTAGGATTTATTAAGCGAAGTGACTGAAGATGTGTATTATGAGAAAACGAAGGGAAATGAGTGCACCTCCACCTTTGCAAGGTATGCAATTAGGAGCTCCGCCATTGAAGATCATCCACCTAAAGAGCGTGCTGTTGGGGACGTCCTCCTCGGTCCAGGACGTCCCCAGTCTTCCACTTCGACAACACTCCTCCCTGCTCATCCCGGGCATGTAGAGCACCTGGCACCTCCCGTTCTTCCCCTGCTGCAACCAGCAGTTCCCAGCTGTAAGCAGACAGACAAAAAAGCTCGAATGTCGCATGTTGCACGTCTGAAACCGCTGACCCAGACGCACTAGACACACACGCAGCCCGTATTATCCGAGACGCTCCCTCCCTCCCTTTCGCCCTCCCGGCAGTATTTTGTCTGATTTTTTTTCGAGACTGTTAACACTTGCCTATCCTATCTGTGACTGACAGCCCTTACAATGCAGCCACAAACCAAAAAAGTAAGAAGAATCTTTAGAGGGGGGTTGTCCTTTATTCCCAGAGCCTCCTTGTTATCACTGGACAGAAAGTGGAGCGTCTAGACAGTGTTAAATAGCAGCCAATCTCCTCCAAAAAACCACAGTCTTCAGCTCAACACACCACCGTCTCCAACGCCTCAGAACAATATCCCAGACATGTACCCACCAGACAATGTCTTCCTTTTTGACAAACCAGCATGAAGTGTTTTTTTCAAACATACATAAATGAAAAAAAGATATTCTATTTCAAATGTAAAAAGTTATCCCCTATATATGGCATAAATATATCCTTTGATCCAGACAACAGCAGGATGTCTAAACCGACACAGACACAAATGACATTAAGTGCTCGTGAACTGGTGTGGTTCTTAAATTGAAGACAGATTTCCATTTCAACTATAGGTTTCCAAAACCAAAATGTTTGGTACAAAAGTTTTTCGTCTTATCTCTTTTATTTAGACATTTTTATTAATTTATTTGATAAAATATCACTTTTTATTTTTACACACAGTGCTGACTGGGTGCGTGCGGTAAATATATAAATAACACGCCCATAAGCTCGCGGTGGATAATCTGAAGTTTGCTTCATGTTTTGAGGACAACATCGGGAGACGCCAGACGCTCATACAAAAGTATGAGATTATGCTCAGGTATTACAGAAAGCTGCGGCTGCCACCGACTCGGCGTGGCGGCTGAAGTGTGTGCGCCTGGCGAGGGCTGCAAACTTGCCATATAGTCTCACTTTGAAGTGTCCCATATGGCACCTGTTTTATGGACGCTTTACGCACGCACTGTCTGATGCAGAGAGTTTTATCAGCGGGAAAAAAGGAAACAGACTTTGAAAAGTTTCTCGGTTGCAGCAAGTATTCGACACTCGGGCGCGTTTTGTGTCTGACAGCAGTCGAAGTTTTTCAAAAACGGAGAGAATAAAAGAAAACTGATGAAGGGAGCTTACCTTGAACTTTTTGATGTTCCATGAGGTGACAAAGCCATATGAACAAGAGAAAAATGCCCGGGTGAAGATGGTGTTTCAGCATCCTAAACATGATTGAGAGGCAAAGTGAACTACGTATTTGACACAGGCAGCGCAAAAGTAATCTGCTTACGGTGGCAGTGTTGAATAAGTGTCAGTCTGAGAATGCAGCCTCTCTTTTTAAATCTATAAGGGGTCTGGGGTTGACTGTCTCTGGTGGGCGGTCTCCTCTTCTGTGGGGGTGGGGAGATTTTTTTTTTTTTTCTTACCAAACTTCTTTCAATCCCAATCAGGTGACATCGTTACAAGCAACTTTCTCTCGCCACAATAATAAAAAAAGAATTATGAAATTATGTCTGAATTTGTGATAAAACGCCACGGTTAAGAAGCAAACACAGAAGATCAGACATAATGTGTCAGTAGGTATGGATTTTGGTTTTGATGGATAATAACGTACTTAACGCGTGGCTTGGACGCGCGCCTTTAAATCTGAATTATTAATAATAACGACATTAATAATAATTTTATTAATAATATTATTAATATCAACAATAAAGTAAATAATATCAATTATAATAAGAACGAGAAAAGGAAGCAGGAGCAGAAGCAGAAGCAGAAGGATATGTAATAAGAATAATAAGAATAAAGAAGGTCATTGCTCATATATCAAGGCCTTTATTACTGTAGCCTGTGATCAAACAGGCCCCTGGCCAACAAACCTATCCGGACATACCATCACTCTTTCAAATTAAGGATCCTACTTGGTGGTAACTGATATTTTTTCCGCCAACTGCAGACAAAAGCGTAAATCTTTTGATGAGAGTTGCCTTTTGGAATATATCCGAGCTCAGACAATAATAGAATTCATAGTAGTCCGCAGCCGCACTGCTAATATTAGAACAGACAGTTGTTTGGGTTTCTCTCCCGGGTCAAGCTTTTAAATATAATCAAACCTGTTTGAGAAGCTTCAGACAGAGGAGCAGGGTGTTGCATTTCATTGAATGAAACACACACACACGCACACACACACGCATGCACGCGGCTTTCCGCTCACTGACGCACAGGCTGCACTCCCTCAGAAGTCCTTGCGCGACCTCTTCAGCGGAACTCTGGTTACAGCTCTCCAGAGCAAAGAGCCAAGTGTTTGCTGTGTTTGCTGTGTGAATCAGACACCAGGGAGTTAATTATCTGCCGGTCAGGAAGAAGACACGGTGTGATCCTCTATTTCCAGGGAAGTACCACTTAACTACAAAATGTGAGACAAGACATTAAAACTACAATATCCTCATTCATACCCAGAAGTTTTCAATGTGACTGAAACAGTGTGTTTAGTTGCCATGTGTTTAAAATATGTCCCGCGCCAACCAATTTGGTCATAAAATATTTTCAGAACCTTCGTTTTTTATTTTAATTTCATTTAATTATTTTTAAGGTTTGTGTTGCATCTTTTTTTATTTTATTACTCTCGCCAGTGCATTTTCATTTCAAACAGCTTTGAGCAATAAATTTAGTTTACGACTGATATTATCACAATTCATCCCTAAACCAAAAACATCCAAGTTGTTTGAGGAGCACATAAAAAAATAATTGAGTTTACGACAAAACAGAAATATTTGCGCAATCACATGCTAATAATTTCTTATGAAACAGATTATTCTAATCGTATGAAGACAGGTTATTTTGGATGTATTATTTAAAATGTAGTATTTTTTTTTTTAAAAATGCAGTTTTCAGCAAATCCAACAGCTTTCTTCTTCAAAAGAAACAGGAGAGGACACAGAAAGAACGACTGTGTTACTCGGTTTTATCAGCAGTCAAACTGCTCAAAAGACTAAAAGACAAGGATGCGTTTAATTGAAAAAAATCAGGAAAATGAAATCATTGACCCATATTCTGTTCCTTTGATCATTCTTTAGTACTTATAAGCCAGTTTTTGATTTTTCACTTCACTCTTTTTGCAGTCCAGTTTCTGGGTGCCAACATGCAGTTTAAAAAACTACCTGTTGAGTCATTTTTCCACAACAATGAAGACTGATTACAACTATTTCTTCTTGTGTTGATTTTATTGCATGAGTCACTTAAACAACGAAGCTTTGTGGTGTTTCAGAATTTTTAACTTTTTGAAAAAATCTGCCCTCACATTTTTCTGTTTTCCTGTGATGAAAGATAAGAAAAACTGTTTGTTATGAGAAGAGTGATCAATCTTATGGGCACATTTTCATTTGATCTACATTTAGGCACCACACTCCAAGTGCTCTACTCCATATTAGGCTGTTTGTAATTCATTAAGCAAAGTAATCAATTTAGTTATGAAATCAGATGGATGCTGATGAACGGCATTTGTAGGAAATCAAGAGTCTGACTAATTTCACAGTGATTGAATGCTGTCATATCGGTAAACATGGCCATTTAGACCATTTTCATTTCAAATGAGCCAACCACAAGTTGTATATAAACCTCACTGTGGTTGGTTTTATGTCACTTGTTGCGTATGTATCATCGAGAAAGTGTTGCAAAAGCAGGAAGTCAATATCTCTGGCTATTCTTTCAACAAATCTGAAAATGTTCACTTGATGATGAGACATGTTTGACAAATCACTCAGTGTCGGATGTGTGTGTGTTTGTGTGATTTGTGAGATTAGTCTTTGATGAGTTACATTTCCTGACATGTGAACACATTTTCTGTCCCGCTGTATCAACTTTAAAGTTCTGGCTGTTGTCCTGAAGCCATAAATGGCATCATCAGCGCTCTCTGTCCCAGACTCTGAGCTGAACTCGGTTCAAACAGACCCATGCAGCGAATAAAAAGCACTTGGAACATCTTGAAAATGTAAGTAAATCACTGTCATAGTAGTAATTGTGATTTGATGTACACACCCCTGATGCCATGACCATTATATTTTAATTTTTGCAGAAAAAACCTAAAAACTTAGGGCTGTAATACTGCGTGGCTGTTCTCCTTTCTACTTTGAACATGCATCAACAAAAGTTCTATCATTAAATAAGAATGAATGAAATAAGAACCAGATTTCCTGTCAGCTTACTAGTCAATGGTCAAGTTGATAACAATTCTTTTCCAAAACGACTTGATGGTAGTTACAATGAAACCTGTGAGACCACAGACAATATTTATGCAGAGCTGTAAGTCCTGCAAAGTGCAAAAAAGCCAACAGTTATCAAATGTATGATATGACATCATTTTTGATTTACAGCGTTGCAGCAATTTGTGAGCAATCATGCAGGGTCAGCTGTTCAGCTGCAATCGCAAATCGTCGGCAGGAATTCCTAGAGGGACGCATTTACAGCAGTGTTCAAACACTTTCGTTGTATCACATTTCATCAATTATTTCCACACAGCTCCCTGTACACATATGCATAAAATCCAAAGGCTGTTTCACAACACTGACGCACGAGTTATTGTGAAACAGAGTCGTTCAATCTTCAAGTTCTATATATCTCCTCCAGCAAGAAAGAATCGAGCCCAGGTTCGTAAAAAAATATGCTACCTATCAGAGACAAATAGCATGTTCCTCCTCGCCAGATCCAGAGAAATGACTGCTGAAAACTCTGCTGGGTGCTGGAGTTGGCTTGTTTCAAAGGAAAACGGTCAGAAACACATTCCGAAACAGTCCAGGGACAGAGTAACATAACTCTGGAAGAACAGGACAGGCAAAAATATGAGAGGAAATGAACTGACTTTGAGGGAAAGCCGAAAATTGTACTGATGTCTGGAGTGAAGTGGTCCAAGTAGGTTTGCTTGCAGGATCAGGTTTTCCAGACATGTTTCAGCATAGAAGGGAAGAGAAAACACAAGACAAGAGGGGACAAGAGATGTGCAATTCATGGGGAGTCATAAATTATGATGTTTTAATTGATAGTGGAGTTCTGAGGTCATCAACAGAGCAGCAAGGAAATAAAAAACAGTCCCATGTATGTATTCTATATCATGCTGCCATCTAGTGGCAAAGCTGCACCAGTACACATTTAGATCCTGCAAGATCAGCTTCAACTAAACTTCTCACAAACAACTGTTAGAAAAAAAGAAAAGTAGCTATTTGGTGTGTTTAAGGAGTAACTAAAACACACCAAATAGCTACATGAACCATTTCAGATGCACTTCTGAGTACAAAACTATGAAGTGAACAGTTTTTTTTGGTGGTTTTGTTAAAGTTGGGTGACATTTCCTTTAACTCTAAAAAAACAATTTCAGAGCCAACACAAAATAATCTCTGAGTTAATTTGCCATTCAACAGACAGTTAATTCATAAAATATTTAGGTTTTGGACTGTATAACAAACAAAACTACCAGTTTGAAAACATCCAATTTAAAAATGCAAAAATGACATTTCTTAAACTGCATCCTCAAAACCATTAGTCAAGTGGTCGATCAATTAATGAAGACAATAACCAAAAAAAAACCCATATTCCACTCTAAATGGGACTGTAAGTTGCAGAACTAAACAAAATGCTACAAAAGTATTCAATTATACAAGTTGTGCTACTGGTGGTGAAAAACAATACCATCAAAAAGACAAGCAGCCCATCAATAAATTCATATTGCCTCAGTTTTCTCACATACAAAACTCAATCTGAAATATAATTATATCTTACAGTATATACAGTACAAACACAATGAAACAGGGTAATGACAGATTTCACTCTTTCCAGGACAGGTTTTGTGTCGTGTTTGCATCCAAACTGATATTTATAGTCTTTCATAATGCAAGAAAAGCCCTGAGTGCCAGAGGGGGACAGTGGATGCTAAAAACTAACCCTCTACAATGTGTATGTTTAAAAGTTGAATGTGTTGACAATGAGTTGAATTAATGGATATTCATAATTGTTATTTGTTAATCATGATTCCAAAAAAAATGTCCAAAAAACACAAAACTAATGCTTAATAAAATGTAAAACTTCCCAGATGTCAACACTTGCATCCAATGTCCTCCTAGGTCTTAAAAAAAAAATCACTGTTCATAATTCTGTACCTTTGGTTAAAAAATACATTTTTTACATTATTCAATGTCAGTGCACAACAGCGAATAGTCAATGTATGGTCCACACAGCTTAAAAATAAAGGCTAATAACAATAATCCTCTGGAGAATAGACAGAAGATTGAATATCCCGTTTTCCATGACTGCAAAACTTCCAGTGGTTGAGCTGAAGTCTCTTTGCACTTTACAAGAACCAGTGACAAGTACCAGTATCCAAACTGGGAACAATCCAGTGAAATGAGAAAGCTGAAGGTCTTCCCTCCAGTTCAGAGCACTTCATCCACATGTGCACGACTCTGACCGTCTTCATCTCCCTCCCTCTGAAGCTGCTGGTACTTTCTCTTGAAAAACCCAAACTAGAAAGAGAAAAAAATCCAGTTTAATGGCCTTCACATGGCATCACATGGTCTATTTCTAGAATGTGGAAAAGCAAAAGTGAATACCCCTTGAAATCTATGCGCACAAAACTGACACATTTCAAAGAAGCACAGACTCTTACCTTCCACAGCAGTCCAACAGCCAGAGCTAACAGCAGCAGTCCAGCAATGACGCTGCCGACTATGACTCCCACCGGAACTTCACCTTTCTCTCCAGGTTTACTGACTGTCAACACCAACTGGACAGCAGGAGGAGAGGAGAGGTCATTTCACGGTCTGTCTCATAAAGACGTGACAGGATTAACAGCTAATGAACAGACACTAAATGTCAGACTATGTCCAACAAATTTGAGGAAAAGAACATGTAAAATATCACAAGTGAGTTTCCTCAGTTTCTTCACATGAAAAAAAACAAATACAAATCTTAAGATGTGATCTTACTGGCAGCTGTTTGTGGCTTATAATGAGCAGATCGGGGTTGGAGGTCTCTACATCAATGCTGGTGGTCAGCTCGACGGTCTGATAGGTGGCCTGTCATGACAAATTCAGACAAATGAAAGCGCTAAAAGCCTCTGCGTGTATTTAATGATCTGCAACATCAGGAGATTAACTGTAATAAAAGCAGACAAAACAAGCCTTATTCTGAGATTGAACATATTTACCGAAATAAATGTGCCGCTCCAGATCCTCGTTTTTACTCTTACAAAGAAGTCGCTCTTCACCTCAATGTCTTTAAGGATGCATTTGATGTACTCGCATTCTGCACTCTTACAGTCCTGTTTGTTTAAATGACAGCATTAATAAAGAAATGATCCTTTCAGTGTACACAATTCAAGTTTACTTCAGATTTCTGCTGCATCTGGTTTATTTTTAAAAACAAAAACCTGCCCATGAGGCCATTTCCATGAATCCCACTGTGGTGAAGGGATGAGCCATGCTACTGTCAGATATCTTCATGTTTCATCCCATTCAAACCAGCTATTCCTCCCTATGCATAACCTGAGCAACCCAACTAATAAAGGCCCATCAGAGGCAGAGTGTGGGGGGGTCATCCCTTCACCAAAGTAAGACTCAGAATTAAATGACCTGGACAGGCAGACAACTGGAACAGACCACCTAGAAGTGTGTGTTAGTCTAAAAGAAGAGGACAAATTCTTTATTGTCACATAAAATTATACTCAGTGTAACTTAGTGAAATTGGGTCTCTGCGTATAACCTGTCCCTGAGGAGCAGCGGGCAGCTACCACACGGCGACTGGGGACCAAATCCAGCCCTAAGCCTGCTGCGTTCAAGGACACTAACAGGAGAACCATCCTGTATGTAAATGTTTTTGATGATTTGGAGGAAACTGGAGCATCAGATGGAAAGCCATGAAAACAACAGGAGACCAAACACACTCCACACAAGAAGGGAATTAAACCCAGGACTGTGTGGCGACAGCGCTAACCACTGATTCCTGCCCTTACTTACTATTTTAATTGTTGTCTAGAAATTTCTCTGAGTATCTGAGTTGCTTTTGTTGTATATTTAAATTGTCTTGTTGATCGAATCAAACAGTCACATGAGCCCCACACAGCTCGGAGGCCAAACTTTCCCCACTCCTGACAAAAAACACAGAGCTCAACATAACATCGATATACGCGGAGTTTAGCTATATAATCTAAAACATTCATAAAAGATAAAACGCTGCACAAATTATGCGTCAAACACACAACACAGCTGACACATATGAGGAGAAAAAAACATGCAAAAACCGAGCTGACTGACCAGTTTCTCCGAGCCTCGCAGGTTCTCCTCCGTGAAGGACTGTTTGTGGCTCTTCACACCGATCTTCAGAGGATCAACCAGGCTGCTTGAATCACAGCTCACAGAACCTCCCTGTGGGTAGAAAAGTCTCTGGTCATTTATTCTTAAGATATCACACTACAAATCATTGTGGGAATGATGGAACAGTAAACAACCAAACTGAGTATTTGGTTAACGTTTGCACTAAGATCACCAACTCCTGTCAGCTCAGTTACACACTTTCGATGAGTTGTTAGTTACAGATATTATACAATGGAGATTAACGATGGAGAACTCACATGTGTCTCAACATTAGTGATGTAGAGGAGCTTGTTTCCACCTTTGCTGGTCATTGGCAGCGCAATGGTCAGATACAGGAGGCTGACAGGGAAGTTACCCGTTGACACCTTTGAATTCAGTAAGTTTTAATGAATATTTTTTCATAAGACAAACAGCAACAGAGATGAGATGACCATACTTAAAGAGATGGATTCATTTATTGCACCTCAACAGTAAAGTTAAACTCTGGTCCGATGTCGTCTAGAGTTTTCACTGTCGTCACCACAGGAAGGGCAGCATCCGCCACGTAGAAATTGATATTTGACTTCCTGCAGGATAAAGAACCCATGAGAATGAACACGTGAAAGCATTTTCTATGGTGAAATGTTAATCCAATGGTGAATGACTTTACAAAATAATTTTAAAGTAAAAAAATAAAGTAAAAAAATGACCTTGATAAAACAATTCCTGCATCATACAGAACAGGAATGGATATGTCCACCTTGTTGTCTGCGGGTCTTTCCTCTTTACCATCACTGTAATGAAAAAAAAGGCACAGGACATCAATGTGAATTCTTTTACTAAAAGTCAGATATTTGGGTTGAATTTCTAGTGACTTCAGCGCACCTCTTGGCTTCAAACTTCACCTCAGCTCGGTTTTGCAGGTGATCAAGATTGTAGTCAAAATTGATCTTAAACTTCATCTGTAATAAAAAGTCAATGCAGATTTGTATTACTTACTGTAACCAGTCAAACTAAGACATTTGTGCCAGGAATTCATAACAGTTAACATGAGTAGAGAAACTGAGAAATTGATGGAGAAATTTTCTCTTTTTACCTCTTGGTTTTGCTTCAGTGCTGGATATCCCACCTGGCAAGCAACTGTCTGAGTTTGTGTTGAGGTGCATTTGACTTCACCTGTCTATAAACATGGTGTTCAGAATAGTGTTTTTACAACAATGAAAATACACAGTAAGCACAGACAGATAAGTCTCTCTTTTAGACAGAATGTTGACAAATGGGTTGGATTACTTGAGAAAGACACACTCAATGATTTAATCACGATGACAGTGACAATTATGATGAAAAACCTGCCTTAAAAATCTATTCAGGGAAGAAAAATAGGACTTTTTCACATGAGGATCATGTCAGTGTAAACAGCTTTTGGTTGAGCCTTATTTACTCACAGCAGGAGAGATAGATGAGTAGTAGAGGTTGCTGGAGAACGTCGCCAGCAACTGAGTGTTGTATGCATTTTCCTTTTTGTTCTTCACAACAACATCAAACGACAGTTCTCGGTTGTTAGCGCTGACCAGAACGGGAGCAGAGCTGCAACACAACAGTTTCTCAGTTTGCTGCACTCTGTTTATGTCACAGATTAAAGGAGCACAATCACAAAGGTCCTGTCTAACTGTGAGGAGGGGTAGGGATCAGAGGGAATGGTTTAAGTCATCTTTCCCCTGTTTTGCTAAAAGACTGAACCTCCTGCAAGCTGTGGCAAAACACAATAACCCAATATGCTGCATTTCAGTGAGACACAGTGAGACTGTTTACTGATTTCAGACATCACATCTTATGCAAGAGATCTTTACAGGGGAATTTTTACATGTTCCTTCAGTAGATCTTTTCCTCATTACAAGCAACACATTGAATTTATATCATTTTTGATTATTTTTTTAAGTGGTATTTTTTGTCAGTGTAAAGTTACCCATATAAACACCACTGCATCTGCCTCCACCACAAAAGCAAAATACAGGATTTATTTATTGGAATGAATCCTTATTAATAACAAAAACAAATAACCAGCCAAGTCTGAGAACAAGGAAAATCAATAGCAGCCAATCTAATATGTCTGAATGTGTTAAATGATTTCTGTTCAGTTCTTGTTCATGTCTTTTATTTAAACTGTTTCACTGAGCTGACAGTTGTACACACAAATCATTCTTCTTTGCTATATTAATGTGCACATTACCGCTACTTTTATGAGGCATCATATGTGTCATTTATTGGTTGCGATTATTTTTAGAGAAATACATGGAAGTTAATGTCAATAGTTGACTTTGTACAGCCTATAGGGGGTGCAAGAGAGTTTTTTATTCCATCAGTCCTGTTCACAATATAAATTATGTACAAGTAGTGAGGGACCATAACTGTAGAAATTTGATAGAGCGGTGTTTGAAAATGTTTCAATATATTTACTGACTTTGAATTTCAGCTTTAAAAAAAGTGAGAAGCCGATAGAAAAAAAGAGCCTCCAGATAATCACAAGACCTCTTTTCAAAAATGACTCAGAAAGAAAGACTCGCCCATGCTTGTTCTGTTCAAGGTAATCTTCATCCTGGTGATCACATCAAGCTCACATTCAGTAAAATCATGAAGATGGATCTTATCTCATCTTCACTTTAAACCCATTAACTGTAAATCTGATGTTTGTATTGTGCCCAAAACAGGAATGCACAACATGTTATTTCCTGCTTTACACACTTGAGAAAGGTCAGTGTTTCTCACCTGGACACTTTTTCCTTTGTCTTCACACTCAGCACCAGATCACTGACACACACTTCATCAGAGCCGCAGTCTTTTGTGAAGGGGATCTGGAACAACATGACAGCAGAACGATGCTTTAATGTCACACAGATGGAACTTAATAAGAATTTTATTGCTTTGGATGAACTTTAATTGCGTTGTTGGGGAAAACTCATCCAGAGTAAATCTGAGGAGTTGCGTGAATTGGAGAATGACTGTAGTTTAAAAAGCCAGTAATCATCACAACACATGCACACCATGTCATTTTAAATGACTGTACAAGCACCTCTGCACGATAACAACTTTGTCTAGACTCTTCTGTCACCTTATGTTTCCTGCAGATCAAAGAGAAAGAATGCCAAAAATGCCAAAAATTCAGAATTATATTGTGATGTGTGAGTCACTTACAAAAAACTCCCAGGCTTTCAAAGAAGACGCATCGAGGACGGGATTGGCGTCTGCGTTCTGCTGCTCGATTTCTACTTTCAGACTGAGGGAATTAACAAAGTCTGGTGCCTCCTGTAGAAGAAAACACGCATAGACAAATCACAAGATAATTATCAATGTTTTCATGAGGTATTTTGACAAAAAGCTAAAAAACTAATTTGAAGTTTTGTCTCTACAAGCCACATGAAAAGAGTCATTGATGCCCTTTGTTGACTGCACACAGCTGAATCATCAAAAGAAACGAGATGATTGTCGTCCTTCACCTGAACATAAACCTGGTAATCTTGACACCGGGGCGTGGATGATAATCTGGCCTTTTCTGTCAGGAGACGTTCATTGTTTTTAGTGAAAAGTCCTCTTGACGTCACCCGTGAAGCCTGCAAGTCAGCGTCCAGGGTCAAAGTGTAGGTCACATCTGAAATGACATGTGATTACAATAATGTTTACATTGAAAATCAAAATGATGGAATTTAGATATCTTTAAAGAAAAGTAATTAAAAGGAACACAAAGCATTTTTTTTATCTGTTTCTTGCAGACAATTAGATGACAAGATTGACACCACTTTCATGTCAGAAAATCAAAGTAATGGAATCTACCGATGGGTCCAACAGGATTCTTCGGCCTGAAGGCAGCACTGAAACACAGGTTTGTGTTGAAACACGTAAGTTTGCGTCCATTGATGTCACAGGGTTTGCTGAAAATGTTGATTTTATCTGGGTTGAAAGAAGCTTTGGCGCTGACAGACGCTACACCTCTGGACCTGAAAAACAAAGCACAGTTTTAAATTATTACCAGCCCTGTCGATTTCATAAATAATGATTCATGACAATCTGAACATAATGGTTGATCATTGACAACTTGACAACAGATTATCTTTTTTATTTCACACACTGCGATGGTTAAATTTACCAAAGCTGCACCACTTTGCCATATGCACCGATGGAGATATCAGGGAGTGTATCATCATTCAGATCTTTGTAGCTGTCTAAGGACCTTCCAAAATACTGTAACTGAGGATCCAGTTTGGAGCCGAGGATTCTCTAAAACAGATGATGAAAAGATGATAACTCTCACTATTACAGAGCTAAATATAAAATATTAATCGCATAAATCTATTACATGAGAGACAAAATTAAACAGAGCTCTGAAGGTAAAACAACCTTCTTTATCAGTCAGATATGAGACTTAACAATTTGTCTTCATACCTGTGAGTATTTTTTGTTTAATGTCTTCTTGTCTCCGTTGTAAATGTAGATGACACCTCTTTGTTTGTCCTCCAGCGGGGCTCCGACTACAACGTCGTTGTAACCGTCTTGGTCCAGGTCAGGGACGGCAGAGATGGCCATCCCAAAACGTGCGTTCTCAGATGAACCAGCAAGGAAGCCCTGCTCATTCAGAATACCCTGCAGATAAGAAGACAGAGCATGTGGCTGCTGGCAGAGCGACGCATCATGCTAACAGCTTTAGAATGAGCAAAACAAAACATAATGTCTTTTTAATGGACAGCCTGATTTTCAATGGACTGCAGGCCACCATCCCAGTGCTGTTTGACCTTCTAAATAACAAAAGGAAATGTAATCATCTGTCTCCTCCTTTCACATTTGCTGTCTTATCTTTGATCTTTTTTTTTATCTTATCTCAGCAGTGATAATCATGTCCTTGTTCACCGTCTCTCAGAAACTTCAGACCACTAAGTGTTGGTCTGAAAGTGACGTTTTTTACCTTGGTGACAGAGAAGACGTACACTCTGCCTTCTTCTTTCTTCATATCGCTCATGAACATGGGCGCACCAACCAGCAGGAGGTCCGACGCTCCATCTTTGTCCACGTCCAGGGAGCAGAGGACACTTCCAAAGTACGACCCAATCTAAGAAAACAAGTGGCGACTGATGATGAGTTAAAGTTGTTTAGGCTCCAGGCGGACTATAGGTGAATGCCGTGTCTTCTAGCTTAACTACCTGTTTTCCTCTCTCTGAATCGATGATAGCAACCTGCTTCTGGGCGTTGATGGTGTAGACAATAACTTGCCCAGAGTGGTTGGAGCGAGGTGCACCAGCCACAAAGTATTCTGTCGGCCCGTCTCTCAGTGTGGTGACGGAGTAACCTGGTAATGACCATGAATTATGTATTAATTTTTCTAATGATACCTAAAGTTAAGATTTTCTTCTTACTTTGAATGTGGTGGAATGTACCATAATATATTTACTCAAATACTGTACTTTAGCGCATTTTTCAAGGTATTTGAACTGTACTTTCAATTTTATCCCACTTTCACTTCCTACGTTTTGGAGGGGGATTTTTTTTTTTCTTTGCTCCATGTATTTAAAGGGTAGAATTACAAACAACCTTGTAGTGAGGTGTGAGTTGGGTGGAGCTCCGCTGGGAATTAAGTGAATCCACTAAACTCTATGTACTTGTAAGAATGATGACATGGTGAGTTGTCCTGCCTCAACAGGTAAAGCAAAACAAGGAAAAGCATGAGGGCGATGTGAGTGAAGAGCAGTTTGTACAGGCACACACTGTCCCAGGACGAGCTTTGGATTCAGCAGCGAAAAACTACAGATTGCACAATGAACCACAACATTTAAATGCAACTTATATCTAAATGCATCAGTAATAAATCAATAATATTCATAAGATGTTAACAACCTTGATGTGCTTACTACTTTTACTTTGAACATCTTATGTCAAATTTTCTGACATTTTCTGACATAACTGACTAATTTTAAATGCAGGCTTTTGATTGTAATAAAGTATTTACTCTGTAAGTTAAATAACTATAATACCTGTGCCCAGATCAGTGTCATTGCAGCTGTACATCCAAAAAAGAAGTAATTACTGAACAAGACCTGTAGTTTGCATGCTAAAATTTCTCAAAATATTTACGATATAATTATCCTAAGTTCATGGATTCTCCAAAAGCCACTGATATTATAATAATGCTACCTCAAGAGTCAACTAAAACTGAAATTGCCACATGAATGCAAACAAGCCATTTACTGCTTAAACATGTATTTTAAGTTAATCTCAGGTCTGAGGTTATCCAGACAGTCACTACAAGGTGCCATCATTGACATCCATCCTTAATTGCTGTATTCCTGAGCATCTGTTGTATAATAAAGAGAATGTGGTGATAAAAATAAATAGTAAGATCATTTTTAACAAGATAAAAGATGAGGTCTGCTGGCAGGTGCAGTGGCTAGCTGGCCGTGAAACTGTCAATTTCATGAACCTGTTACCGGTGAAAAACTCCCCCAGATATTTACAACAGTTTTGGCAATTATTTGTCTGTCAGCCACTTTTTTCTGAGGCCTGGGGATGTCAGTGTAGACTGTCGAGAGCCACAAGTGTTTGCTCTGCATTAGCAGATAAGCAAACAACCATCCTGTGTTGTTTCACACAAACATTCAAAGTAACAAGATCAAAACTGATTTGTTGTTGAAATAAATGCAGAGGTCACTTGTAAATGCCTACCCAGTAATGAGCTGTGGTTATTGTCTTGAAGGATCCCTTCAAAGGCTGAGAAAGGGAGAATGTCTACTTTGGATCCCGTTTGATGGACGACGGTCCCGCTCCATGCGTAGGCTCCCACCGCTCCCAGCATCATCACGTCCTTGAACAGCACAGGCCAAACACCAGTCAACAGATACCATTGAAATGCAACACATTCTTTTGATTTTCTGATAAGGCTTACAAGCTTTTACTTAAAACCATTGTAAAATGTTGTATTTTGATAGCTGTTTTGAAAAGGTAACTTAACAGTATTTTGGTTATTATCGTATATATTTTCATTGCTTTGATTGCAGAGCTGTTGGCCAATGGTGTATCTGTCTGTATCATGGTTGTAGAAAACACAAATAACAACACTTGGTCATTGTTTGGTTAATCTGTCACTGATTCTGGAGTTACAGTCAAAAAAAAAAAAGCCCATGCATTTTTTTTAAAACTTGTGTGTAAAAAACATCCAAACATAAACCTATATTGTCCCAACTGTAAGAAAGGTTTTACAGCAGTAAAAGGCGGCGTTCTGTACCTTTTGACTGGAGTAGTGAGCGCTGAATCCCACCTGAGACATCTCCATCTTGAAGTTATCAGCCCCTTTTCCAGTGCCTTGCAGGAACAATGAGTAACAAACAGAATCAAAAACAGAGAAACAGATCAAGAATCAGACAAACTGCAAAATCTGTAACAGATTCTCTTTTGATCTCTCTTGGGAACCTCAGCTATGGCAGACTTGCTGCGACGTGCTGGACGAGCGTCTTTGAAAAGAGAGTGATTAATGAGCATGAAGCTTCAAGTAAAGAAGAAAAAGAAAAGGAATAATATTCACCTTCTATGTTGAAGATGCGGTTCCCCAGTGTTCCAGCGATGGTGGAGAGGGCCGCCTCTTCTGACACATTAAAGAAAAACTTCTCTGTGGGTAAACTGGCAATGGATTTGATTTCTTTTATCAGGTTTTCTGTGTCGATGTTGTTTCTGATGTAGTAACCCAGGACCTGAGAAAACGGAGGAAACAACACAAATTCAGAATTACAAATGATTAAAAAAAATGTTGAGGTCAAGTTAATACTGTGCACTGTACGAACAGGATTGATGTTTAATTTCAGAAGTGCAGTAAAGGTAGAGAGTGTATGGCAGCAAAATGAGTGTTGATGAAAGGCCTGAAATGTTCCTATACTGGGACTTAAACCCGAGCTGCCTTGATGAAAATCAGGAATCCTAACCGCCAAACTATATGAGATCTTTACACTATAAACACTGTGTTTCATATTTTGGCCCATCAATTAAAATTGGGATGAATGATTTGAAACAGATTGGACCACATTATTTAGCCTCACTCAAACAAAGTCATGAGACTTTCGAGGAAGTGTATTTCCAGTGATTCTAAAATGACACATAGAGCACATTTAAATTCATCACTGCTAGTCTGTGCTATTTGTAGTGAGGATCTGTATCTCTGCTTCCACCTCAGCATCAGTAACCTTAAAGAAACTCAACTAAAGTATAAATAAAATCAGTAAAACTCAAATCAGTTTTACAGTCTATCAAGTATTAATATAAAAATTGGAGTATATTTTTTTTATTATTAGCAACACAACTATAACTGTACATGACATAATGATAGTAAAAGATGGATCATCACTTACAGCAATACCAAAGCGGGTGATGCCTCGTCTCTCACATTCAGCAATGACTTGATCTCTTTTATCCACATCGTGAGACTCCCCGTCAGTGACGACCACCATCACTTTTGCAGCGCCTGGGCGACTGCCGCTGTTTTGATGAAAGCCCCACTGGCTGCAGACAGCAAGTATGAACAGAATAAAATAGAAAAGATTAGAATGGAACTTTATTGTCCACTGTGGTGGAAAATTGTCCATCCAACACTTTTAAATTACTGTTTGTGAATTTATCACAAAACTGTAAGATGTTAAGATGCAACGTCCTAATAGTCATTGAGTCCCAATCAGATGTAATAAAACAACAAACAGAGAAGACAGACTGACAAAGCAGCCTACAGGTTATGTGTACAAGATATATAAAAACCAGCAAGTAATCAAACACAAGAGTAAATAAATGAACAAATACACACTTTGGAAGCAGCACAAACCTGGCATATTGGATTGCACGGAAGGTGTTGGTGGAGGAACCATACATTTGTGTGATTTCAGACACTGCCGCCAACATCTCATCTTTGGTTTTGTACTGGTTCAGTGTGAATTCAAATTTGGGATCAACACCGTACTGAATGACACTGACCTGGCAGAAAACAGCGGAGGGACAAAAAGAAGGAGAAAGAAAAGTCAGTAATGACTGGAAGACAAATATGATCATCCGCTGCTTTATCTCAGTTTAAAATTCCAATAATGGGTGATCAAACATGGCGTCACCTGTGTGTTTTTGGGCCCGATGTCGAGTGCAGGTATTAATTTCTGGAGGAAACTGTTCATTGGCTCCCAAGGATAAATGCTGTTAGAGCCATCCAAAACAATCACAATGTCCATAGGCCCTCCACATGCTGGAGATGTCATAAGAGGAGGCATTTAATGTTGCAGCAGAGACAAATGGAATTGAAATCACAATCTTTAAATTACCGCTTTACAATTTCTGAGGCTTAATCTACTTCAAATGTTTTTATTAGCTTTCTTATTTTCTTGCAGCCACTGATTTCAGTCCAAACTAAAAATAAAAATATATTTTTATCACTTTGCTTGATGGAAATGTTTAATCAATTAGTTCCCTTTTTTAACAGTCTTTAGAATTAGACCGCAAAGTGGTAGAACAGCTGCAGGAACAGACACACGCTTTTAGGTAAATTCAAGTGAACACTGAACATTGAGGAATTGAGAAAAGGTTATGTAAAGGCACCTTTAGAAACTGTTGGTATGCAAATATAGTGGATGTATAGTTACTATGTTTTCCTATGTGTCATTAAAAGTACCAGAGAGGGTTGTAAACTCAGCAGCCAGAGTTTTTGGTTCTAAAAAAAGCCTCTGTTTTTGTTTTTAATATTTAACAAATTGACAGATCTGATTTGATAGATATATTTAAACATTTAATGTGATTTAATTCAGATTTCATGTCATTCTTGGACAAAGTCTTCACAAAAGCCAAAGTCAAAAGCCAAAAGAGTCACAGCCACATTTTTTTTACATTTTTTTTAATGTCTTTTAATGTCTTTTCTAGAAAATATACATGATTATTTTAAAATTCGGAACTGTTGGCTTTTGTTGTTATTGTCACATCACTTGGATTTAGGTAAAGTCTAAGATATGTCATGTTAAATAATATATCTTCAAACAATAAATGTGAAACTTTTTTTACCCTCAGATGTGCAGGTTTAGAATGTCTTTCAATACAAAAAAAAATACAATAATGTGAATTTATAGCTTATCTCATTTCTATTGATCATGAAAAGCAGGTAATTTTTCTGCTATCTGCATCGGCTGCAACCCTGCACTACACACAGCTGGAAATAAGAGTCATCATATAAAAACAGACAGATCCTGACAGTTCTTACTCTGGACAGCAGGAGAGAAGGCAGGTTCAGGTTTGAAGAGGGGGTTTAGTTTTGCACATATTCCTGGGTAGAAGTCCTGATTGCCACACTGCTGTCCCCACAGAGGGCCACACATCTGTATCACATGACCACAGGAGGGAAATGAGAAGAAGCTTAATGGCGAGTTTGTCACTGCCTTTCAAAGCTCACGGTAAGCTTTTATGACAGAATTTAATGGAGAATAAAAAAAATGCTGTTAAACATATATTTGCTATCTCAGTTTTTTCATTCTTCTTTAAGTGTTTTTTAGTGGTGAATAATGTAAAAGTGAAACTGGTCATGCAGGAGCAGTCATCCTTATTTGGTGACACAAGGGACTGGCCTTGCTTCCTCTTGCAGCAATTAATTTACCTAAGTCACTGAAACACTTCCTCCCACCTAAAAATAACATTTAAGGGTGAACTTTGGAGGAAATGATGACTTCGCCACATTTACGTATTGTCCAAATGTAAAAAAGACTGCATTACATATGATGGATCAAAATTGTCAACATTATACCTCAAAACAAACATATGAAACACATTTATAGGACATCTACAGTACTTTAGGTTACAAAAATCTCTACAACATTACAATTTCCGTTTTATTCTTTGGATGAAAACACACAAACAACACATACCATCAAATCATTAGCTTCAGGCATCCGGGTAAGAGTCAAACCCAGGCACATGTCGTTATCGAGGTTTTTAACATCTGGAATACTAACAGAATCTGTGGACCAAGACGACAAATTAGCTCCGGCATTGAAGTTCAGATCAAAGTTGTGGAATCAGGAAATAAAACAATGTTTAGCTGCAGCTATAATAATCTCAGAGTGTGTATGAAATATGTGCTTTGCTGTAAAAACACTGCTGTCATCCTAAGATCCTGGATGTTTACAGGGAACTCATCTTTTCACTGTCTGTTTAGATGTTTTAAGCACATGTTTAATAGAGAGGTTAAAGGTTAAATGATGAAGCACCAAACCTTACCTTGAAGATTGAGCTTGTCACAGCTGTTTCTGGACCCTGAGACTGGACACTTGTAAACATCCCCCTTCCTGTTTCGACTGAAACCACTCCATGGAGCGCCAACCAGCAGCCTACAGAAAACAACAATTTTTATCTCTTTCTCTCTCTCTTAAACAAGCACCATATGAGTCCTCTCGTGAGATTTGTCTGTACAGTGAACTAGGCATACAGTATTTGAAACTCATCAGAACTCTTTGAGGATGAAAATTGTTTAAGATTTTCTGTCTATAATTGTTAAATTGTTTAAATCTTCAATTCAAGCTTTAATACATATCTAAATCAATCAATCAATCACTTAATTCATTAAAAGGAACCAAAATTAAGTGCAGTAACCTTTTGGGCCAATTTCCATACAAAAGCAGCAAAAGACACACTTCAGTATCAGGCCGTATCATCGTGGCTGTATGTTTGTATGATCTTGTGCTGAGCGAGTGTCAACAAGTCAGCCATGTCATTCTTCTAACTATGATACAACAAACATGACTCTGCAGGTTTTCACACAGAAGAAATCGACTTTAAACATTTTTTTCCTCTCACCACAACTAAGGATGATTTGACACAATTTTATTCCTTCATGATACAGAGGATGGTAAATAATGGAAGTTGCTTCCTGTTTACAGATGTTTATCCGAAGAGTCAAAAAAGCAAGTCAACTGGACTGTGTTAGGTTTGTTGGGAAGACACTCTTCAGATAAACATGACCTGGATGAGTGAGAATCTAAACACACGTTTACAGATGTTAGGCACTGTCTTGTAAAAAACAAATATCTGCTAATCTGCGGACATATGTGTTGAAAGCTGCAAGGAAACAAAAGGGTCCCATTTTTAATTGATACGTTGTGTAGCATCAGATCAAGAGTTCTAAACCCTGCATTTTAGGCTGTGTTGAAGGCATTTCTACACCAGATATGGCAAACCCAAAATTTGCACAACTTTACCACAGTGTCAATTTCCCATGGTGTTTAAGAAACCACTGTGAATATGACAAATCATTCTTCCTAACTGGTCAGTGGACAGGAAACAGGATGCGTCACTGTTATTCCCTGAGCAACATTAATGAGCAATATACAGTCAGAGATCACTATCAGGTATCCTAAACTTCCCCAAGTTACATAAAGACGACACTCCTACAGACAGTGATTGACTCAATGAGACTGTGACTCAGTGTGTGCAACATACAGACATCACTGAGATGTTCGGTTACTGTTTAACTAGATGTGACGAATTAGTGGGGTAAACTGTTGGAGTCATAAAACATGGAAGAAGTGTTTGTTTTTACACACAGATTGTGGCAGCAATGTTTTTACTGCAGTTCCTATAATTTTGCAGGAATTTGGTTGATATTATCAGTAAAAATCTTTTGGGGAGGTGAACTAGCCTTTTTTGGACTTGTCAGTTGATAAACCTGAAAAAAATCTATTTCCTTACTGTTTAGTTAATGAGTAGGGTTGGATGACTTTGAGAAAACTTTTTTTAAAACAAGTAAAAACCATCAAGGCCAAACAAGTGGCTCAACTGAGGCTATACTTAGGCATAAACTACTTCCTCAACATAAAGGAAATGCTGACACTGGTGTGATAACACATTCGTTCTTCAACTTGAGGTTAAGTCAGGGGATGAGTATCTGTACAGAATTTGTGGGCAATTTCTGTTTAGAAATTTAGTCTGGACCAAAGTGTTCACTGACAGACCTATACTGCCTCCCATAAGGAGCCATGCCAGTAAAAACAAGGATAAGAACATGTGATGGTACAACAGTGTAGAGAGGAGGAGCATTAAACAACACAAAACCTCTATCTTTGCAGTGCTTTAAGCAAAAACAACTGAAATTTTCATTCTCTTTACTTAAAAAGATTATGCTGCTGAACTGGGGAGATTTGGAATAATATATTTTTTTATAATACTTGTTGTGTCTGGTGCCAACAGTACAGGCTAGTGGTTGCAGTGTAGCAGTGTGGAGAGTTGTTTACATGCCACAGACTATCAGATAAAACCAGATACACTGCTTTATGGCGGCTGCCTTAACTTGCAAAATGCAAAGTTATACACGCAAAAATTTGACATGATGTGACAAAAATGCATGTTGCAGTTCAAAGATTTTGAGATATTACAGTTGATGGTTATTAGTAACTAGCAGGGCTAGTCATGCATACATTTTTTTGAAAATGTCTAAAACTCCATAGTCAGCACAGATCAAGATTCATCATGGTTAGACACATCAGGCACCTTGTTGATATTGGAATCCAGCCTGTCCTAGTGTAAGAAGTGTAAGAGCTTGTACTGACAATGTACAAGCATCTCCAAAAGTGGTCCGTGATCTTCACTTTGTTTACGCAACTGTTAACTGCTCCCTGCATCATTTTTATACACTTTTTTAGCCTAAATTGCTTTCTTGAAGACATTGCAAAGAAATATTAGCCAAATAAATGACTAACTGATTAAAAAAAGGCAATGCAATCTTGAGCTTAGAGAATAAAACAGGGTTATAATAAACAATTAGCATTATGGATCAGATGCTCACATTGGCAGCAACACTTGCTAAGAAAGTTAAGCTTCTTTCTATGACCAAAATCATTGAGTGAAGATTTAAATTCATACCATTTGCCTTCATGGTTTGTCACTTGTTGGATGGTGTAGCCAAACTCTTCTGCAGCTGGTCCACTGAAAATCTTGGCACCTGCAGTGCCGACGTTGAAGGACTGTGAGTGCCAGATTCTGTCAGCTGTTGGATAGATGAGGGAGTATGACAGTGACACTGATAGTTTATAACAGCACCTCTGCAATGTCACTGTCACATAACTCTCTTTACTGGTAATAATGACCCTGTCAAAACGGTTGTACCTGCCACTGAGCAATATGGACACAAACAAATATCATAGTATTTTTTGACCCAATACCTTGGTTTTGATATTTTGAGTACTGAAGGAAAGCGGCGCATTGATAAAATATTAATACATGAGAGAGTTTTGATGATTAACAATGAAACAAACAAATATAACAACCAAACAGGTGAAGGCAAAAAAGTCTGACAGCTAGAAAAGTTTGGCAATCTCAGAATGTCACATCACTTTACAGTAATGCAGCTTTTAAACCAAAAAAGACAACACACACGCCTTATCATAATAAAGTGATATCTAAATTATAATTACCAATTAAATTTTAATCTGTGGGATTTTAAAATGTGTGTTTTTTTTTAAGCATTATTGACTGTTATCAAGAGACTTAATGTTTTATCTTTAGCAGCAACTTCAGTAACCTCCACTTCCCCTTTGAAAGGAGTGGGAGGTTTTTTTTGGCTGAATGATGGACATTTTTAAAACCACATCGGTTTGACTCATGTAGGGCAAACCCACAAAAAAAAACTGCACAACACATGAAGGTGACAATCTTGACCATTTAAGGATTGCATTAATAGACAACACTCCTTCCAGAACAGTGTGTTTCTCCACTGACACGGTCTACCTTCAAAACACAACTCTCTTAAATGTCCCCTTAGGACATGGAATTTGTTTGACTATGACTGAGTCTTTCTGCAGAAACAGACCCACAAGCCCATACAGGCAGAGCTCAGTTATCAGCCTGCCTTCCCCTCAATTAGCAGGTAGCAGGAATGTGGATGGGTACTGGACTCATGATACCTTCACTAGCACAGCCAGACTCCTGCCACGCCTGTTCACCTGCAGCACAAAGTAGCACTTTGCCTCCTCTTGGGGCTCTGCAAAGCCTATAACTTGATTATTTCCTATTTCCTTTCAGCTCAGAAATAGGGAATGTTCATGTAGGAGAGCAATGTGTGAGTGTCTGTCTTGGCTTGGCTGCAGATTGAAAGCTTCCATGGGTTATAGCAAGAGCAAACACTGAGCTACAAAAATTATGTGACCCTTTTTTTCACTTCACATAAGCCAGTAACAGGAAAACAACGACCCTTGTCTTCTGTGATCCCTGTGGGTTGTCTCTCTGATAGAAATGCTGCAGGGTGAAGTGAATTCCAAATCAGAGGAAAATCATTTCCAGACATATTCATACAGTAAAAGAGACTACACACAAGGCGTGCAACCCTGCACTGATCTCAGATATGTTTTTAAGTATATGAGAGCGGGTCACAGTCGCTCTCTAATCTGTAACCACCGCTAATAAACGTTGCCCATTCCAAACTTATGAAACCGATTTAAAACCCTCGCTAATCGCGGCGAGAACATTTGGATTTTTCAGCCGATGATTGAAATTATAAAACTCAGAGTGCAAGAAACAAGTTTAATACTTACTTATGACTGCTATAAATAGGAAGATATTTCCCCAGAGAAACTCCATCGTCGTCTTTATTCCATTTGTGATTAACTGAAGCTGGCGCACTTGTCAAAGTTGAGGCATCAGCGAGTCAGCCGTGACGCACCGGATGGACGTCCCAAATAAGGACTCTCCCTCGCCCTCTCTCTACCTGCCGACGCAAACTTTGACCCGTAGGTGTTTGCACTGAAGTCTGTGATAAAGACTGTAATGGCACTTAAATCTATTGTGGCTTAAGATCCAGCTATGAGTGGTCGGAAGCGCTGAAAAAGAGCCTCACACCCAATAATGTCATTAAGTTTAAAGCCATTAAATGTATTCAAAATAACATTTTCATATGGTGATTGTGATCAAATGGAATTCAATTTTGAAAACAAGGAAAGATAAAAGTATTTATCAGTGGTAAAAATAAGTTCTTCAGCCTTCATTGACATTTTTTTAAATTGTCATTCCCTTGAATGGACAAACTTTATATACTATAAATCAACAGATAGCAAATAGAGAAATAAACATCATCAGTTGTCTCGTGCTTCATTATCCATTATTTATATATTTGGACTACAACTTAATACAGAGCAGAAGTGGTTAAGACAGGAATATCTGAATACATTTAGAATATTAAGAACCTATAAACTAAAGCGCAGACAATAGAAGGTTTATTGTAACATCTGGAGCCTTTATATTTCACTGGAAAACAATGATGTCAGAGCTTCCATTGAATCATGTGTTGCTTTGTGTTGTAAAGTTAGTGGGCAGGATGGTAAAAGAGTTGAAGGACATTTAATTTTCAAAGAGTGGCTTCATTACAAAATGCTGTTTTGGGAGGAATGTTAGCTGGTGGTTGTTGCTTACAGTAATACCCAGATGGATGATAGAGCTACATCCATGGAATTCATGGTGTTAAAGGGAAACTCCACTCTTATTTTGCACACATATCCGTTTAGTGTGCTTTGTCTTTAGATGTAACAGACTCCAAAAACTTTTGTCCCCTTGGTCCGTGGCGGAAGTCTGAGAAAATAACCCCGGTGACATCATCTCAGCTTCAGAAACAGAAAGCATGCATTGTGGACCAGGGTTGTGGAATTTGAAAGATGTGTATCTTTTTCAGTCAGGGAGAGTCAGAAGAAAAGATGCCTCTGGTTGCATTATGGGAAATGTAGGATCTGACTTTCAAGAGTTAACATCAGGATATCCACGCCTCTGCTGCTATGATTGTATGCATTTTTTAAAAATATAACTTTTCTTACTTCGCTGTCAGAGCCAACCTGTCTCTTGCAGGGAAGCTAAGATCACACTCACACAAGTTACAGCTGGAAGCAGCTCAATGCAACATCTGTCTGATCTGCCAATGAGCAGCTGGTACTCTTCTCAACAGCACCTCAGTGGAAGGCGCAACGGAGCACCGAGAACTGCCATTTCACTTCATCAATTTTCCCCATCCTGTCAAAAAAAAAACCTTCCTTTCAGACAAAATAATTAAATTTGTGGTTTTCATGTCCTCCAAAGTTCCTAAAGTTGTATGAAAGTGCAGCCCCAAAAAACTGAGCACCTGTTAAACTACTTTTACTGGACAACACCGATGATTATAATTAAGCCTTTCAGCTATTGAACATGGGGTAGTATTTCTTTGAAAGGCTGCTGTTGTCTTAACAGGCTGACACTCACTAATTATAACCTAATTACCTCCCCTTTACTTGAACACAGTCTGCTGGAAAAGTCACAACAGGGTGAAAAAAGAGCATTCAGCAGTTCTTGGGTGAAAGACTAAAAACTAAGTGCAAACTAATCCACCAACCCCACCCTCTCTCCTGCCTGTTTCTTTGTAATACAGTCTTAGTGCCGCTGTTGCCATCTAATGTAGAACAATTTACTTCCTGCCCTATAAAAAAAGATGAGTGGATCAGCAATCTGTCATCTCTGCTATCTCTGACCTAACAAGTAGGTCCCGTCAAGCCTTAGTTCCCAGATATGAACATAGGCCCTATAAGTTGTAAAACTCTAGATTAAACACCAACAAGGGCTCATTAAAGACACTGGCTCTGCTTGTCATAATCAGCCTGCAACTTATCTAAGAAGTTGATTTGTTCAGTCACCATGGGGACTAAAATACACAGACCCGAGACTCTCAGCTGTGTGATTCAGTTAAGTTGTTTCAGTAAATTCAAAAAGTAACAATATGCACCTTATTCAGCAACTGAACCCCTTTGCCCACCCACTCCTCTTTACGTGCTGTCATGATTCATGTGTAAGTCATCTGGTGAGCCGATGCACCTAGAGAGTTTAAAAATAAGCAGGGTCGAGCATTTGTGTTGTAATGATGTAGAGCAGTTCCTGGAAAAGGCAGGTCTTCTTTTTAAAAGCTCGTGTTTACAAGATTTAGTTTGGGAAATTAGACTTCACTTCTTACAAAAAGTGAAAAAGCCATATTTGTCAGTGCGACAAATAAATTACATGTGTTAAATCCCCTTTACCATTTGTATACATCACTTCTCTAACAAGAGTCCCAAGAGCTTTAGGTTGCTTACACGGTTAATCATGTTAAACAATCTGAGGAAGGATCCTAAAACAGCAAAGCCTGTGGTCTATTTTCCTGTTAGGCTCCTACATAATGGAGCAGTGTGGGCACGTCATTAAAAATCCCCTCCAAGGGGGATTATGAATCATTTGAAGTTGGCCTGGAAGTTAGGAGGCCATTTATAATCACAGGACACGTCTTTGTCTTTGTACAAAAAAGAGAATTTCTCATGAGACTTTGTTAGCATTTTGGCACACAAGTAGTTTTGGTTTCAGTGGTATTCAACCAGTTACCTTTTGCTGTGCTCACAGATTTGGAAAAATGGCATTTAAAAGATTAAAAAGGACCCAGTCTCCTTCTAACTGTGGGTGATCCAACAGTTTTCATCTTAACTATTTTCTACGGAGGAATCAGTGCCTATGAATCTTTTCATGATGAGGTCTTTAATTTAACAGTTAGCGTTGCTGCATCTGTTTTTTGTTGTTGTTGTATTTGTTTCTGCACCAAGATGAATCAACATCTCTGACACATTTAAAACACAAGGCTGGCAAAGGTGTTGTTCATTGCAGGTATATGGCGTTGCTTTTTACAGGTATGTTCGCTCTCTGCGCTTTGTGTTTGAGCATTGTCTTGATTATTACAGATCATGGACATAAATATAGGTGGATGATGCATCTACATTTTTTTTTACTCCCTCTCTACAGACACCAACTTTAGGGAAAATTAATTTCACAAGCACTAGACCTGTACTGCGGTCAGACACCAGGGGGTGATCAAAATGTTTGATCTCTTTTTTGAGAAGTCATGCCATCTTTCTTAATCATGTCAATGTTTCAATATATTTTTTAGTGAAAACAAGAAGTTTAAAACCTTAATGTAAACATAGGAACTATACTTTAAAAACATCACACAAAAATCGAAGCTCCTTAAATTAAATTAAAAATATAAACAATGTGATTCAAAGTCAGCTTGTGTCGCATGAGCTTCAGACAAATATGCTCCTAGGAAAAAAACGTGTTAGTGCTTTTGTATTAATTTGTTTGTTTTAAAAACACATTATGTATGTTACATGAGAGCAGTCCAGTTGACAGAAAAAATGTTATCATTGTACGTTTCTGCAAAGCACTGATGCGTAAAATTTGTACATTTCAATGACAGGTTATTAGGTCACATTCTACAATACATTTAAAGTGACTTAGTTTACAATACATGCTAATGATTGGATTTTTTCATGTAGAGGATGAGGGGTTTGTCTGTGACAAATTTACGGCACCACTTTCAGGTCAAGAGTTTCAATCTACCAAAGTAATATAACCAATAATTTGAAAATTTTTTGGCTGTTTGTGGCAATAATAAACAAAAAAACAAAAAAAAACTGAACAAAAAAAATGGGTAATTTAAGCCAAAATATGATTTTTTTCCCCCCAACACCAGCCAGATTTTTGCGCCTAAACTCAACTTGACTCTAATCTCACCCTGGTCACAACATCAAATTGTAGCCCAGTTGCCAGAACAAAATTATGGTGCTGTACGTATTTGTGGTTTGCACAATCGTACAACATTATTCCACTGGGTTGTGCAGAGACATGAACTCAGATACTGACACTCACTCACAGGGTTCTGAGTGAGTGAGTTTCAGCATCTGAGTTCATGTGTCTGGACTGTAGCACAGAGCTAATCCCTCTTTCACACCCATCTGCTGACCAATGGGAATCTAAGGCCCTGGTTTGGTTGTTGCATTGTGAGCCAGACAGTCACATCCAGCAGGCTCAGAGAGGCTCAGGACTCAATGGCTGCACACAGACATGGCCGTGATGTGACTTGTGGGTGTGGTTACTGTCCTGTCACATGACCAAAGAGGACTTTTTTTGTCATTTGAACAAGTGTGTTTCCAAGAGAAGAATATTTTTTTCAAAGCATAATGTCTGCACTGGCCCATCTTCAGTAAAGTAAATGACGATGCATTCGCTGAGTTGGCATCTGGTGGTTTGCAGATACAGATATCAGCAATGTGATGGCTGCTTCCTCAACATCATTATAGACAACTTACACATTCAAAATGCACTCATATGGAAATCCCTATCATGTCTTGTTTTCCAAAATAAAGACAAAAAAAGAATTGTATTTACATCTACAGCAGAACAATACATAATCATCATTCCGTTGTTGAGGTAAGTGTCACAACTTGTTGCTGCTGGCAATAAATTGGATACAGACGTGGGAGAGAATGGCCTTTAGTCTTCAGTAGTAACATTTAGCAGATGCTACCAATTAACATGAGCTTAAAGTGAGGCATTGAAATGTGTGTGAACAGTGCAAAGCGAATGCTAAAAACATGGTTTCTTACACTCAAAATATAACGGAAAAAAACATTACAATTTGCTGCCTAACTTCAAGTGAGTTCAACTTTAGACACACAAATCGAAAGTAGCATAGAAGCACTGGAACTTGATTTGTGATTATTTGGCATGGGTGTTACATTGCTGGGCCTCCATGTCACGGTATACTGCAACCCTGTTATACATGAAACAAAAATTGACTGTGACATTCTTAGATTTGTCTTACAATCTCAACATGAGCTTGTTGCTGACAATTACAAAGCACAGAGGAGCTATTTCATTGTAATTTGGGAAATAGCTGTGGTGTGTTATTGAGGTTAGGAGATATGTTTTGGTATGACTACAATTTTCCTCTGAGCCCAGGCAACCACAAAAAAATTAAAGGCCATTCTGAGCATGACAGGCATGTAAAACTTTTGACATGGACATCTTGCAAAATTTGAACAATAAACATGTTGCAATAGTTACAAGTGTGAGGAAGTTGTGGTAAGAAGGAGCAATCTGAAGCTGGGAGATTGTAATCTTAAATGTGAGTCAGAGGGGTGCACTGTTTTGTTTTCTTGCTACAGCAGACATTATGTGACTGTTGTAGTTGAAATACTTTGCAAAGCATGGCCTTGCTTCAGTTGTGGCATCCAAGTTTATCATTTACTCAGTTTGCAGTATTGCTACTATTCAGGGTCCTTTATCCAGGCTTTTACTTCAGCTTGAAATACCAACAATTTGAGACCTTAAGTCATTCATAGAGTTGCTAATGACTGCTAATTTTTTCGACAATGCTCAACTTGGTCACCGGGTGGTGGCAAAGGCTTAAATATAAAGGACATACAGTCAGATTTTAACCTGATCTTCCATGATTACTGATGTTAAATTGAAGGGAATTCTTATTACATTACCAGTTATCTGAGCCTTTTTTTGTATTTTGAACTTTTCAATACTTTGTTCAGTAGAAATAAGTCTCTGCAAACCCTGAGTGCTTTAAACCTGAAAATTAAAATTTCATTTGGTATCAACTTTCATCTACTACAGGATATGTCCATTGAAGTGAAACTCTGGAAACAGTTTAATGAAATGAAAACCAAATAAACCTGTTCTATCAAATAAAACAATGTGTTTAGTAATTGTTTACTTAGTACAGTATATACATAAGTATTTTCATACATGCAAACTCCTTACAATCAATCAAGAGCCTATTCAAGTAATAAAACCACTTTAAATGGCTTATTTCAGACCCAAGATGGGTCATTTTTGGATGGTTTCAGCGTTTGGGGACAAAAACTGTAAACCCACTTTGAACACAACTGATGTTAGGGTGCGGGGTTGAGGCAGAGTTTAGGTTTAGTCTCCAGAATATGAATTTAAGTATAATTTCCCCAAGTAAGTTCATGTTCGTATGTATGTGATTTACTCTTTGAATGTAAAGCAACCTATTATCAAGTCAGTTTCTCATCTGAAACTTTCAATCCTCCAACTATTAATATTTCTGGATAACCAGATCAAGTTTTGCATGATAAACAAAACAGTGACTTACAGGCCCCACGTGACATCCTGAAACCTGTGAATTAAATCACTCTTATCTTAAGCTATTAGCAAATAATCGGACCAGATTATCTCTGCACATCTTTTAAAAAACTGTAAATTCTGTTATGACACTAAAACTGCATGTTTACACTTTATCTTCTCTGTAAACAAAAACGCATTCTGAATTTTTGTTCTTTGCTGTCCCGACAGCAGTGACATCTGTAATGTGATGACACTGAATGTTGTGTTTGTATTGGTGATCAGATAGTGTTGCACAGACACAAAGTCACCAGATGATGGCAGACTTTGTCCAGACTGATTTGTTTCTAGCTTGGAAAGACTCCTGTGTTCAGTTTAAATGAAGGGGAGCAAAGTAGGGAGCAACTTTGAAAATCTAATGCATTTTGCCAATCACAATCATGCATCTTGTAAGATTACTTCACTCCAGTATTTTCACCATGAATAAATGTGGGGCTTTTTGCCAATGTACAAAAAACATGGACTCATTTTGTAATTGTATCCATCAGCTTAATTTCAGGTAATGGGGTGAGGGAGTCTTAGACTGGAAGGAAATGTATAGGTAACATATAAACAGACATGATTGTGAATGGCAAATGAGATTTAACAGGCTGAAAAGTAAACTGGAATTTGATTCAACTCTATATGGTAATTTCACAATTAAGACGGTGATGGTGTAAGAGACTTTGGGCTTGACAAAAGTTGAAAAATCTGCATTTGAAATGTTTTGTTGTTGTCTCTTCCACTGTTAACTCACAATCACATCTCCAGAGCCAAACCCAAGTTAAGCCATATCAAGTTCAGAAAATATCTCACAGTATACTTCCTTTAAACTTAAAAGGGCTCAAACACAAATCAAGTGAATAAAATCTAACATTAGAAAGAATTTATTGCAGGCAAACAATACCATAAATAATATTTACAAACTATAAAACAACATTCCTTTTTATGGGTTGCATGGATTGCTGGTAAACAGTCGTTCAGTCTTGGATAGGAATTAATCCTTTTTGATGTTGAGATATGTCACACTGACCACCGCTAACTGCAAATAATATGCAGATATTTAAAGCTACATTCAGGAAATAAACTGAATTTAGATGCACTGCATTCAGAATTTTGAAATTTTTTTTTTATCTTAAACTTAAAATTTCTTAAAATGTTGACTCTCACTACAAAAAGAGATTACAATTTTTTTTTACTTATCTTCACCTTCCAGTTTGTGACTGAAGTTACACACAAGTATTGCCCTTTTCAAATTGCGCACTCCTTCACAGAGTTGCTGACTGCTTAAGTTCACTGCAGCCAGATGAACAGGCGAATAACCTTGACTGTATTATTTATTACTGGCACCTGACAAGAGACACAAGTTCACAATGCTGGAGATGAAGGCTGTATATGTATTGTATAATTGGCATGTAAATAAGAACCACGGCACCCATCCACAGTGCATTTCACATTGCGGTTTTGCATCTCTAATGAATGATTTAAATTTACAGGGCCTTAGTTTAAAAGAGGGGGAAATAATTACAATTTCACAAATTATGCACACCTAAAACTTTTCTGCTTAAAGGAACTCAAAAATAAGAGAAAAAAAGGAAAAAAAATTCACAGCACACTGTTTTCCTCAATACCTCAAAGAAATATCCCCTTGATTGTCCCCACTTTCTAATCAACACTGACTGAAAAAGTGTAAGAAGTGCAACTATAAACAGCTCTTTTTGTTAAAATGCTTGTTTGCAGGAAAATAAACACTTGAACCTATCTGATGCTAACCTCTTTTGCTTTTCAACATTCCAGCAAATTGAGCGAATAAAGTACAGTATGTGCCTGTTGGGTCTCACAGATTCTCACTGTCACGTCATTTTTGTCGTTTCCTCTCTGACTCTAAATAAAAATTCTCAAAAGCTTCTTCCATCTCAGGCCCCATCTCATCTTCAGAGTCATCAAATCTGTAAACACGAGAAAAAAAAGTACTTAAATCCACACATTTGACTTTCTCTTTCTTTATGATTTATGTAACATTTTAGCACAAATTACAGTAAAATTCCTCCGAACATCCATGGCTTTTAGTGTCTTAAATCATTTGATCTAATCTTAATCGATTGACATTGAGTACAGTGTCTACAATGCATAGGATGCATTCGGTCTTGCAGCTAGGATTCCTAGTTTTTATCCAAGTGGCCTAAGTTCATCTCCCTTTATTTGAATCATTCCATTTTTGTACGTCATCATTTATCATGCAGCCAATAAGTCTTGTAGCATAGCACAGCTAAAATTACATATCAACCTTACATATACATAAATATGACCTCTACATAGGAATTATACTGAGATTATTGCTAACAATTTAAATACAGCACCTACGAAACAGATGTGTTCGCTCTAAGTATAGATCATTTGTGTAACTTCTATTGACATGAGCTACAATACATGCTTGTAACTGCCTTTAACATAAAGCACAAAAGTTCACAGAATGACAGACAGATGGATGGACACACATGCGTCAGAGAGAGAGAGAGAACAGGGGCGAGCTAAGCCCCTTTCACACCCAATTGCTGACTACACTGAATCTGAGGCAGCGGTTGACCCTGTTGCATTGTGGGCCAGTCAAACACATTCACCAAGCTCAGGGGCCCACAGGTTAGACCTGATCATATGATCTGTGTGATGCAGCCATACAGTCACATGACCAAAGATGTGCCTGCACATGGTACTGTGAGAAAGATATGGGTCTGAACCCAAAAACTAGAGAAAAATAAAACCATGTAATAAAACCATGTCAAAATCTTGGGGTTTTTTTACGTGTAGATATTATACTAAAAATTATGCAGATCAATGGACAAAGCACATGGAGCTTCTCCAATGGCTCATTTTAACTGTTGTTATGCAACACAAGAATCACTGGCTGCACTTCCTCAAAACATACAAGGTCTTGAAAGCTTGCAGAATTTATTAACTGACACATGTAACCTAAACACTTACTTACAGACTGACAACTGCTAACCTTTTCCTCGTATTTTTTGTCACTTTTCTGGAGCTTGTGCTCTCTCTCTCACTCACTAATTCAACCACACACCTACTATACACACACTTTTGCATTCTTTCTTCTCAGTATATGGTTGTTTATTACAACATAGAGACTAACTTTTGAGAACAAGGCAGTGGGCAGTCGGACACAAATCTGCTTTAAAAAAAAAAAGGTTTGTGAAATCCTACATCAAAGCAAACATGACAAAATATTTTTAGCTCCTACACGAGATCCTGGATCATTGTGCTAGGTAACCTAACAAAGAACCAGTAACAGTGGGTCTATTGGTACCGTTCATGATGTTAGGCAATGACATCATGAAAATATTCCTTCAAACATGTCACAAACTAAAATGAACCAGTTGGCTATCCTAGCTGCATGCTCAGACTTTTCACTCTTTATACTATTTTGATTGTATAATTAAAAGTCTAAAAATGTATATTTTTTTTCTTATCCATAGAAACATGTATTAACAAGTCATTTGGTCAAGTGAGTGACTGTGACCTCAAAGAAAGATTTTAATTACCATTATCTCTAGAATATTACTTACTCTTCGTTTCCATTTTCTCCATAAATATCATGGAAATAGTCCTGCCTCTCCAGCATCTCTTGGTATTTCTCAGCATATTCTGTAAAGGCAGAGAGGATAAAAGTCCAACACAAAAGAGATGTGAAACAGCTGAAAATGTTTACCAATTAAAATACTTATCCAATGGCTTGGATAAGGACAGTAAGCCAGCATGAGTCAAGCCAAGAGGCCTATTTATAACACTTGCTTGTATCTAAAATAATGTGTGTGTGAGTGCAAAATTTTCATTTAATTTACCAGCGTAGTTTGTTGAAGCTTTTGAAGACATATTTGTTGTGTAATTGAGGAATCACAACACATGCAATTATATTAAGGTTACATTTAAGAAACAATACTTTTTTAAAATTTAACTCATCAACCATCTTGCTTTCAATAAATCTTTCTGTCTCACGATGCATTAACAAAACAGTCCAGTTGTATCAGTACTGGTTACATTTCAAATTATAGCCTTGTATTGATTATGATATATGTAAAACAATCCAAACTAATTACAATAACAAATTCAGATAACACAAGCTATAAAAAAAAACGAAGAGGAGCTTTTCTGCATAATTAAACTACAGCGAAACCCCTTGACATTATACTAATGTGTTTTTTAAGTATTCTATCATGTCTATTCACTATTTACATCTATTATCCCCAACCACAATCTGGCATGTCCCTCTCATGATTTGAACATGTTTGCTAACTGTAGCCTCACCTGGGTCTGCTGCAGTAAAAGGGGTGCCATCTTCTGTATAGAAGGTAGGTTCATTCTGAGAGGAGAAAACAGAAAGAAATCTGTAACAAATAGAAACACAAAAAATGTAGAATGGAGGATAGAGTTTCGTACAGTCGACACTCACCATAAAATAGTTGGGATCATTGTCTGGTGTGGCCTTGCTGGCTGCTGCAGCAGCACGGACTCTGCCCCAGTCACTAGATCTTAACTCAACTAGTTTCAGGAGCATTTGTCTGACGTCCCTGAGGAGAGAAATGCTTTTATGAGAAAGTTTTACCCAGGATGCCAAAGATGATTTCCCTCTCAACTGTCATGCTTTTACGCACTTTAATCTCTATCTGTGACTTTTATTTTAAACTGTGATTACTTATAAGCTGAAACTCTTGGTAAATATCGATTAACCAAGTGTTTGTACAACTATAAAAACTGAAATCTCTTACAACAAACAGCATAGATTTGATTAGATTTTTTGTGAAAGAATATATATTCTTCTGAAGCGTTTGGACAATGGTTGATTGTCTTACAGCATTATAAACTAAAACTATACTTCTGCCCTTTGTTCCTGCAGTCTGCATATTTACAGTGTCTCAGATGCAGAAGCCAGTTTTAATGTTTTTAAATACTGAGTTCCTTCAACCATCACTAGCTTTGAGTCGCAGCTGCACACAAACAACTGCAATGATTCACACACCTGCTGCAGGTGGCATCCAGTAGAACGGTTTCTATTCTTTTTATCAGGTTTTCCATGTGTGGTTTTCCACTCTCTTTCCAAGCATCATCGAGGACAGAGCCTGTCAGCTGTGAATTTAAAACACATTATATCTCTAAACAATAAAACAACTTGGGAGGCTTGTACTGCAAATTTGCAAATGTATCTAACTGAGAAGTGAAACCTTGAGCAGTTTGACAGCGCAGATGAGATTTGCATCCACAGGATGGTCAAACAGAGTGTTCATTAGGTCATTTAGAGCAGATAGGAGGACATCTGCTCGATTTGGAGGTCCTTTTCCGCTCTTTACCTAAACAAACACACAAAAGCCCATTGGCCCAAATATCAACAAGTGACTGCTTGAAACAATGATAATTAAAGGCATGCCAACCAGTATTCTGGTGCTGATGGTTTATTAACACAACTTGCAAAGGTGGCGCTTCTTTGAGCTCTACAACATAAATGCAAAGGTGAACAGCTTTTTAGCTACAGTCACAGTGCACCACCACAGTGTATAGTGCACAACAAGCAGCAGCACCCCATTTAAACAACTGGCAGCAATTCAGGCATAAATGACAGTGATAAATAAGTTAATAAGTAAAATGTATATGGTATGGCCTGTTATTCTTATGTAACTGGAAAGCTCTCTGTTAAATTTTCAAATCCAGTGATGTTGTTTTCCTTAATGCCAACATGACAGCAAGTGGACGCTTAAACACATTCACAACCAGCAGTAAACACTGTGAACAGGACCTTATGCAAGGCAAGGTATGGTCTGTATAGAGACACTTATTTGATCCAAATCAAAAGCAAAAATAGAATTTGCTTGAAACTTAAACAGATAAAGTAAATCAATTCATTCACACAACTTA
>JAQNCA010000027.1:9786505-9797269 GCA_029783725.1 Acanthurus tractus
GCAGTCGCTTTGTTTTTGGAACACCTTCAAATGGCCATTTAAAAAGCTGCAGTTATTGGCACTTCCAATCTCCGCTTCATTTTTCAGAGGTCGTCAGGTGGTTAAAACTAAAGCAATTCTGTGGCTGTACATTTTACAGTACTGACATCATTTTACAGCTTTCTGGCTTCAAGCTGAAGAGTAAAGCGAACCATGGCTAATAAAATCACCCAGACTTGCCTGCATACATCATACCAGCACATTAAAAACATTCAAAGTTTTATTTCATGTTTCAGTCACAAAGCAGTTTTGTCACACACATCTTTCATCATCACATTTATTGATGGAGACCTGTGAAGTACAAAGCAGTCAAGGTGATGTAATGTCTGCATGACAACGGTAACACCTGTACAAACACAGCGGCCATCTTTAGAGGGACCTGAGAGGGATGACCTGCAACACCTCTTGTCATGGTTGATCTCACACCAGAGGAGGAACACCACAGGTTCGACTGCAGAACTGTGCACATTCTGCAGCTGATTTAATTGTCATTTGTAACAAAAATGACCAAAGCAGAAGCTTGCATAAAGAATTATGTAAACACACAGTGTCAGCTCTGAGAAAAAAAAACATCCACTCGAACAGAGAAAAGCAAAATATTTGAGTACACAATGCAGAGATTATTAATACTATTAACAATTTAAAAAAGAGGTCACAAAAATCTCTATTTACATTCTGTTTTTAATGAGTTTACTTGAAATATAAAAAATGTAATTGGTAACATGACTGTTATAAATCATCAGCACCTTGATTAGAAAAGCACCTTTGGCCCTGAAAGATATGTACTGTGCATTATCTCTGATTTTTTGCTGAATAATTAACATTTGTAGAAGTAAATTGTTTAACAATGGTAATTTTTTTTACTGACTTATGCTTTTTATCTTTAAAATTATACTTTGATATTTTTTTGCAAATAGTCATTTTTATGTTTTAATAGAATTAATACTTTGCACCAGTTAAATCACATTTGTTTTATGGCAGACTTAAGCATCAGAAAATTTAACGTCAATAAATTTGCTAAAGATTATTAATGAGGGAATTATTTTAATCTGAGTGAGCATTTCTGCTCAATTTAACATGGCTCAAAAATATGTATTCATCGCCAATGTCTTTTTCTCTTTATTGCTTTCTTATTTTTTCTCTTTTTCTTTTAAAATTTTAATCAGAAAAACACCAAATAAGTTAAAAAAAGTCAACTTTGTTAAATGGTAACCCTTGTTTGTTTGAGCTGATGAAGATGTGCTTGTTGTAGCGTTGTGCCAATTTGGACGTGTCAGTCTGTGAATAGCACGACTGTATGCCAGCATTGCACGAGGATACAGTAACTTTACTGCAGTGTGGATGTGTCCGTTGTAACACAACTGTGTGTATGTGTGTGTGCGTGTGTGACCCTGGCTACGACCCGCAGGTGACGCAACACTGTCTTTGGATCGACCTGAGAGAACAGCGACCCAAAAGCTTCAGCTTGTCACAGAAGCGAGAGGACATGGTGTTCTTCTTGCAAGCTGGACCTGCATGAGAAAAAACAAGACACAGAGGTCAGAACCATCAAACTGCGACACACATGTCAAGTTCATATTGGCTGATTTTAAATGAGAGGTCGATTAGATAGAAAAAAACAAAAGACATGCTTTAATGTCATAGAAAAATATTGATAACCTGTTAGGCCATATAGACAGACAGACAGACAGACAGACAGAGTGTTGTGTACAGACCTATGTTGGTCTTGCATTCCTGCATATTGCACTTCCTGAGTGTTTCTGGTTTGGAAATCTTCTCACAGAGGCTGTTTGGCATTACAGCCAAATCCTGCTCACTTGCACAGATGACTTCACGCTGCTGCTGACCTCCACCACAAGTCACAGAGCACTGCAAAGTCACACACACACACACACAGGGATCATTTAGTTCATTTCTTTGACTTTTACATCTGTCAACCTAATGCTTTTTTGAACAAGAAATGCCATTAATGCCTGAAGAAAATCTTGATCATATGTGACTGACCTGCTCCCAGTCCCCAGCCTTCCACTGAGTACAAGGCTTCAGACTGCACGGCTCTGTGCTGTTTGGCCTCAGTGTGGTGTCACAGCGATGAGGCGCAGGACAGTACACCAGCCGCTCCCTGATGCCTTCACCACAGCTGCCAGAGCACTGAGGAAGACACCAGGAAACAAGAGAGGTGACCGCTTTTATGCTGAGACTAAAACAAGTCAAATCTTCCAGCATATGCATCAGGATAAAATATTATATTAAAGAGATAGTACACATAAACTTCTGGAATTTAATGTGACTACACAAGTGAAATATCCAGTAATTGACTATAGCAGAGACAAAACTTGACACTGAACAGAAGTAATTTTGGCCCTTTGTGAAATCTGATTATCAGAAAATGGAATGAAATAAACATAAATGTCTCGTGTAAATGATTTAAACCATTCTCAAGCTCAACAGATTAGTAATCAAAATCTAAAAAAATCAGCTTTTTAGACAGCAGCTTTTCCTTTTCAGTGATGAAGAGTCACATCCCACAAATTACAAAAATATGGGCTTGAAAAATCAGGACTGAAATCTCAGAATCTGGACAAACAGCAAAAAATGTCACTCACTGCAAAGCTAGATGCCACTTGAGGAAAGACAGAAAATAGCCTTGTATATTTATATAAACATGCATTGCTCCTTAGAGCTAAAAAAAACCCCAAAAACAAGTGTAATATAAAGAGATATAATGCCTATAGTGCTCGTACCGGTCCCCATGGTGATACACTCCAGGCCATGCAGGGCTTGTGGGGGCAAGTCAAAGTGCTGACGGGCCTGCTGGACACAGCTTGGCAGTGGAAAGGTCTGAGGGGACGATTACTCTGAGAGTCCAAACACTGGACATCACGGTACCTCCTACCCACCGCCCCACAGCTGTCTGCACACTGTGGAGGAAGTCAAAGTGCAATAAATGGCCCAGAAATACATCAAAAGTAAGAACTACATAGCTACAAACCCATTTAATTAACAAGGAGGTTAATAAATGTAATTATAACATCCCTCACCTTGCTCCAGCTGCCACTCTGCCAGGCAGCGCATGGCTGCAGGTGACATGTCCGAGCAGGCTCGGGTTTCTTCGTGCTGGCACAGTCCACATCATTCTGGGAGCTGCACATGACTGTCCTCCATATTGCTCCGATCCCACATGTCGTTGAACACTGGGGAGGGTGGAGTATTTTCTCATTAAAAACTTGGCTTGGGTTTATATGTTTACCTGACTGACAAACTGGATAAAGTGACGTGTGAGGTTTTAATGTCGTAAAGATGATGCTTTCAAAATCTTAAAAACTGCGACCAGAAATTCTCAAAGGACTGCACCTGTGGTTTTGCATGTCGAAGCCTCATAAAAGCATATTCTCCACTCATTTTCTAAATCATACATCATTTAATTTCCTACCACCAAGAAGCCACTGTAAATAACTTGCTAGCTGCATGAACATTCACATGCAGCCATCAAATCCACCACTGCATAGTTTGTTGCTTTTAAACCACATTATGCAGCTGCAAGTAGTGACAGTTTTTAAAACTTGGACCACATCGGCTTTCGTGTAGTCCTCTCTCTCTCTGCCACATTGCAAATCAGCATCCCACTTCTTCACCATGCTCTTAGAGGGGGTATCCTCCCATAGTGTTGCCTACATGTCCTCGTAGACCTCCTTGGGTGAACCCTTAAGACGGAGGCAGTGGTTGAATACACGAAGGCCCATGTTTTCCATTTTCTCAGATCGTGCTGACTTGCAATTTTCAATTACCCGAAACAAAATCCCACAGGAGTTATTAACTTCAAACTATCTGCATAAACACTCTGAGAGCTGAAGGTGCTAAATGTAACATTTTAGCACCAATTACAGTAAAATTCCTCACATTGACTCTCACGACTTTGTTCATGTGGCTTCAAATGTGGTCGGATCTGTTTACAATCCTATACGGTCTCGCAGTTAGGATTTCTGGTTTTCACCCAGGTGGCCGGGGTTCAGCTCTCTGTATTGGAACAGTTTCATGTCTTTCAGTCAGCATTCATCACGTTGCTGTACACTCTGGTACTCTGCCCCTGTACTGTTTCCAAAATCTATGCTTGTTTATCATTTGTCTTGTGTGTTTTTCCTGCAGTATGATGCAAACTGAAGTTTAAAATCTTGATCTCAAGATCTTCTGAGACATTAAAAAGAGAATTTTCAGTTCCTGCTGGCAAGATAATTTCCAACGAATTTTAAAAAAAAATGAAGTCAAACAAAATGTTCACTGAATCTCTGCAGGTTAATTTTCAACACCTATGATTTCATGGCAGGTCTCGACAGGAATAAACCAATTTTAATATGTAATGCTTTAAAAAATGGCCAACATTAATGTCAAGTCTGTAGTCAAGGGATTGATACATGCATTTTTACTGGTTTGCTGTTTTAAACAGTAGTAACAATTTGATCATAAATAAATGTCTACAATCACCTCGCTCCAATTTCCTACAACCCAGAATACATCCCTGCTGACGGGCTCTCTGGACATCAGGTTGCTTTGGTTACTGGTGGAGCTGCTTTTTGGGCTTTCCACTCGTTGCTTTTGACTCCTGGAGCGATTACTTTTGGACCAAGAAGAGGGCTTCTTAGCACGAGAGACAGAGCTGTTTTTCTTGGGTGTCACAGCGGGCTTCTTTGGTTTAATAATCTTCACTGTGGGCTGTAATGATGGTGTAGCAGTCAATGGCTTTCTTGCAGTTGTGGAGGGAGCTTCTGTTGTGTGGAGGCCACCTTTTGATGGCACCAAATGGTCCCTGTACATGGGAGTGGTGAGGGGCACCCTGTGTGTCCAGCGGTTGTATGGATTAATAAGAGGGGTGGTGTGAGGATTGGTGAAGGGATAGTGATGAGTGGTCTTTGCCCGTGTTTCAGTACTGGTGTGTGGGGGAGAATAGGTAGTGGGTGCTTTGGTTGTGTGCACGGTGGGTGGACTTGTTTGTAAATCGGGTGTAATGAGCGGTGTTGGTGTGGTTGATTTAAGAGGATTTTTGAGTGATGTAGATGTGGTAACATCCAGGTCAATAATCCCCTCCTCCTCTGTCGTCCTCTCTTCAACAACATAATCATATCCTGGAGTATACATCACCACATTAGGCGTACTTCCCTCCTCTTCCTCCTCCCCCTCCTCTACATTTTCTTTGTCCACGCCTGTTGCTTTTCTGTCCTTGGCTTTAGATGGGAGATCTTTCCCACTCTTATCCTCATTTTTCCTCCCTTTAACATTGAACTCATAATCATCTGTGTCCATGATTTCAGGAACTGTGGTTGTAGGGACTGAAAGGGATGTGGTGGTAGGGATTAAAGCAGTTGTTACTTCTTTGGTGGTTGTTTTCTTCCTCACAGTGATAGCAGCTGTGGGTGTAGCTGTGGCCATGGTGCTCGCCGGGGTCCAGGTAGGTGCACCAGGATGCTTGGTGGGGTGGCTCTTAGGTGGGGTGATGCGGCGATTCTTTGGAGGAGGCCCGGGCCGTCTGCGGAGACTTGAGTTGGGGCAGCTCTGCAGGGCACACAGTGATCTGGACCGAGGTTTGGTTGAGAGGTCACAGGTCTTCTTGGGTGCTAGTGTGCACATGACTGTACGTGAGCGAACGCCTCCTCCACATGTGACTGGGCACTGCAAAGAGAGAAGAACACAAATGATAAATCAATGCAGAAAAGGTGAACAGACCAAAGTCAGAGCGATAAGTGACAGTTATAAAACAGACCTCTTCCCAGTTGCCGACAGTCCAGTCCTGTCCGCAGGGCACATCTCGGTTGCACGGCACCACAGGTTTGGGTTTGAGGAGATGCTTGCACTCGACAGGGTGTAGCACCCTTTCCTCCCCAAACACCGTGCGAACACAGAGCACTGTTCGCTTGCGTACACCGTCTGATCCACAGGTGGCAGTACACTGCTGCCACCCACCCACCCACCACCTGAGGAAGAGGGTGAAGAGTTAAACTGTTGATGGAAGTGATCTAATTGCAATCAAAACAGAAATAGTGAGCTCATGGTAAGTGACCCTGAAAGATGTAAACTGTCATATCCAACAATTAATATTTACCAAAAGTACAAACTCTTTGTATATATTCTCTTAATAATTTAGAAAAATATACATTTTTAAAAATGTATTATTAGAACACAAGCAACAGAGTGAGAACTATGCCAAACTAAAATACCAACATTGTCAAACATGTGGGTTTGAATCTGGCACAATGTAACCAATGAATAAGCAAATGGGACTATGAATCAGACGAGGCCATTAACACCAACTTTTGTTACTTGTTTTTAGTATTTTGTTTAGACACAATTTGGTTGCGACAAAAGCATGCAGGCATTACATAACAGTGACTCAAACAATTAGCATCACTGGCCGAATTTTGGCTGTTTGTCATTACAATGAAACACAGAAGCAAGGGGAGTGAACATAGTCTCACTTTTGCACTTAACTGAAAAATTTTAAATCACACAGTGAAATTGATTGTCTACCTAAAACCACAGTGCAATATGTTTGGAGTTTAATTCAGTGCTGAAAGTGACTGAAACACTGCAAAAGAGCATTTGAGACGAAGTACCTTGCAGGACAGTCGACGGTCTTGCATTTTCGGTGTCTGTCTTCAGGACGGCTGTCTGGGTCACACAGAGTTTCATCCACGACACCCACATCTGTCTCGAAACACCGCACAGGCTGGTGTTGCTCGCCTGAAAACAGCAGAAAACACATGGCCTGGTCATTAATAAATAGTTCAGTGAAATTCTCTAACTACCACACATTTTTCTCGTCATATGCAACACCGACCTAAACCACATGTGGTGCTGCAGTCTGTCCATGCCCCATGCCTCCACCTGTAAATGGGTTCGATGATCTCATTTCCTGTCCCTTTGGTCTTCTTGATGGTGTACTCGTAAATTAAACCTGGGTTCTTCTCCTGGAACAGCAGCTGGACAACCATGTGAACTGTTATGTGTCATTTCAAGATTATATTTACTGTCGACAATAAGTAGTTGAAATATATAAAATCACATCAGTTGATATCAATCTGGTGTAAAACAATGTGAGAGAACAACTGATTGGGGACTTCTTCTCATTCTCTCAACCAGAAGATTATATTCTGGTGGGATTCCTTGAAGTTAGTCCCTTTTCTTTTTCTCTGATTGGTTGAAATAGCTCCATTTAGAGAGTGAGGAATATATAAATTGCTGATTAATTGTAAACAAGTCAGATTAAGTCAAAATCTGAAAAAGAACAACGCCTACTCCCACCTCAGATGTCCTACCTGCAGCATGACTGGCTGTTTGGTGGGTCCTGGAGCGGTGAGGTTCTCCATGTTCCCGCTGCGTTCATAGAAGAACGTCGTCCCGCCTGCCTCATACTCCCCGTTCCACTGGATGATGTAGTTGCCGTTGAGGAAGTACTCCTCCGTCTCCTCACTCCTCAGAGCCAGGAAGTTACCTGCCTCCTCCACTTCCTTTACCAGGATGTCCCGCGCCCCCTCAGGTATCACACCCACGTTCGTGTACCCTGGGAGAGTCGGGAGGGGAGTCAGAGTCACAGCGAGGTAATAGATGGCCCACCATGGCTGCTGCCACACTCACATCCAGACTACCAGACAGTTTCTCTCTGATCTTTAATAGAGGGTGGGCTCAGTCTGTGGGGGTGGTTGGCATGTGTGTGTGTGTTGTGTGTGTGTAAGTGTAAGTGTGCGTATTCGGCGTGGGGGGCACTGCCCTGTCTCTGTTTTTTATTGTGTTTGGATGGGGAGGGGGGCTGAGAATGGGGGAGGACGAAAGCAGCTATGAGTAGGTCTCTGGAGTTTAATGATGTTTGTGGGAAGGTGTGTGTGTCTGTGTGTGTTTCTGTGTTTGTGCAAGGGAAGGGGGGGTTGTGCCCTTGGTCTAAGCCTTTTGAAGTCTTACACATCTGGGCTGGTTATCTGGAAAGGATGCTGCATGAGGCAAAAACGCACAGACAGAAAGAAAGAGAGGGGGAGAAGGAGGGATGTTTTTATTGCATTAAAGCCTCATTCTCCATTAATCTGTCTCTGCCATGTGTTGATTGTGAGTGTGAGATATAGTTTTCCGAGCACAGTGATATCAGCCAAGGACATGTCTCTCTTTAGACAAATGCAAACATAGGCCTGCAGACACACACAGGAATACACACGTGCACATTACACCAGCCAAATACGGCAGGACAAACAGCTGCACACTGTGGACAAGAAGGCTGCCATGACAACAAAGAAACAACACAATGGTGTAATGCTAATGAACTGTCTTGAAATCGCTTTGTGCCTGTAGACATGAAATTGAATTCTGCACTGTTTCACACTCTTTTGTTCGGTACATCAAAGCTTTGCCTCGTAATAGGTTGTCTGTTTTGGGTTAGTACAATTTTATGATTGCATGAATTCTCATGTCCACATAATTTAATTTGTTTCCAGCTGCTCAAAAAGTCTTTGCGTTGAACTCACCAAAGCCTTCTCCATCATCAAACGACCTGTGGACCGTCTCACAGCTTGTGCCATCGCCCAAACAGACTCCACAACGATCCTCCACTGCGTTTGAGTCAATACCGAAGTCGCAGCCCACCTCCTACAGACGAAACACACACATGCACAGACACATGTACCAGACACATTACAGAGTCACAAAAGAGGGTAAGTTAGCAGAGAAAAACTCTCCTCTCTATTTTACTGTAGGTAAACTGTAGCTCATCTCATATCCAGCTCCACTAAAACCTCCCCAGTATCTTTCAGTCTCTTACCCAGCCACAATACCTTGCACACTCCGTTGACACAGATGCTCCTGGACTTGTTGTTCACGAAGCACGGCGTTCCGTCAGTCACAGTGTCAAGCATCTTCTCAGAAAAATACTCATTCACTGGTCGGCAGTGAAGCTCACAGGGGTGCACTTAAGATGGAAAATGAGTTTTGATCATAAAATGCTGAGTGTGAGTTCAGTCAGCTGATTTCACGAATCAGAAACTAATGATGGAACATTATTTTTAATAATGATGATACATTATGTACCCAGTTTAATAACAATACTACTGTCAGTAATCGTCATCGTCATAACAATCATCATCAAAATGATCATTATTATCATCATCATTATCATCATCATGCATTTTATTCATAAGGACCCTTTACAAAATAAAACCAGTTGCATTACACCAGGGGTGCTCAATACGTCGATCGCGATCTACCGGTCGATCGCTAAGGTAATGTGGGCAGATCGCATGGCATCAAGAAAAAAATCCAACCCAATCTAATCCGTGCAGACCGGAAGCTGCGCGCGCTGCGCTATTTCAGAGCAATTCGCGGTTCTTTTCGCGGTTACCATGGAAACAGTCAACAAGAAGCGGAGTGACTCACGCAGGAGTTGCCGAGTTGCCCAGTTTATTTCTACTAAACTTCAGAAAGGGTATAAAAATGAGTGAGGGAGCTGCAGTGCAAGTCATCAGATTAAGGTAATGACAACAAATGTACACAGTTGTGTTGTGAAATATGGGTTCATGCAGCTATGCAAGGCATTTTTATAGTAAGTAGATCGTTTTGATTTGGTCATTTTGTAAGTAGCTCGCAAGCTGGAAATGTGTGAGCACCCCTGCATTGCACAAAACCAGGGTTAAGGTTGTAAAAGGCAGACTGATTTGAATACAGCAATCATAGTCTGGATCAGAAAGAATGAGCATATATGAAAACTTGAAATTTGATTTGGTTTTAAATTTTAGGAGAGAATTGATGTTGTGTTTTTTTAAATAAAGTATTTAACAGAAAAAACAAGTTCAGTCACTAGAGAAAATGAGTGATATGTTACATAAACTTGTTCGATAAGTAAATAACAAAAAGCACTGAACAGTACTGAAACATTGTGTCCCTCTGCTAACACACTGAAGCTGAATTACAACGGACTTTTCAGTGCAAATGCTGCCCTCTGTTGGATAACATATGTAATTACAGCTACATATCTTCAGTTATTTGAGAAGGGGAAGTGCAACAAACGGCTGTGTGTTTTTGCAGTATCTAATGGTATATTTAAGACTCTGTGTACTCACATGGGTTTGACACGGGAATCCACTGGTAAAACTCATTGTGGTAGGGCACAGTGTCGAACTCACTGCACAGCATCTCTCGAAAGGTGGGCTTGTTGTTCTGACAGGGTTTTGTATTACAGGTGCGATAACGCTTCCTCTCTCCAGTGCAGTATTTTCCCCCGAACTCTGGTCTGATCAAAACAGAAGCATACTTTGAATCAACCATCTGCTCCGTACTGTTTCATCCATTAGGGAGGAGAGGAAGGCTTAATTACAGATAGAAGGGGAGAAATGGTTCCAATGTGCGTCATGATGTGAGGCAGATCTAGAGTCAGCTCTTACTTAGGGTTGTTACATTCCCTTTCTGCCGACTGGACTCCAGTGCCACAGGTCCTGGAGCAGTGAGACCAGGTGCTCCACTGTCCCCAGCCTCCATTCACTGTCTCTGGGAGTTTACCCACAATCACACACTCTCCTGAGATACACCACTGAAGAAGAGAGGACTTTTAAGGTCATCTTAATAACACTCGTAATATGACACGTTTAATACTTTGTGCCAGTACCACCCTCATACCAGTGGAAAAATCAAAGCCTAACGAGACAAAGCAACAGGCACCACCCACCTTCTCTGGTCCACAGCGGGTGCCATCTATGGGTG
>JAQNCA010000027.1:9799442-9810012 GCA_029783725.1 Acanthurus tractus
AGCACCAAGCACATCATATCTAAACAACATCAGTCTTCTTACGGATCAGCATTGTAATCTCTGGTTACTAGATAAAAGTTAATGCACAGATGCTAGGAGATTTAGCACTGTTAGTGTAAATTCCTCTATAGTGACCTATGACGGGAACAAGATGCTGCCTTTGTCACATGGCTCCAAGTTGTTGTATTCCATTATTTAGAGTTTCACAACAGTTACAAACACATTCACTAATGCATACAATCTTGCAATTTTATCTTTTTGAGAATCTTCATTGAAATAATGAATTCTATTGCGTCAACCAAATACCTAACCAAAATCTAACCTAACCCTTAAAACCAAGCTATAACCTTCAACCGGCCCTTTGAACCTTCAACCAGCCAAAATGTCCTCATGATCCAAAAACATCCTCACTCTGTTGAAAACTTCTTATGGTCCTCATAATGTACAAACAAGAACGCATGCACACACACACACACCTGTGGCCCATCTCATGAGCGACAGTGAAGGCGACAGGTAGTCCTGAATCCTCATTGATGTTGCAGCTGCGGTGTGGTTGACACATCCCAGACAGATGAGACAGACCTAGGGTCTCACAGGGCTGGTTCATTCCAGCACAGATGTCTTTCCTGGGGTGGGAAACACAGGCAAACTGTCACAGCTGTGGCCATATCCTCCTTATGTCTCTCCCTGTGTTCCTGTCTTGTGCTATGTTTGTGTTTTGTTTGTGTGTTGTTGTGGGTGTGGTCTCTCTCGTGTGGCTCTCGCACTGCTCATCATACACACCTGTCTGCAATCAGTGCCTCATCCCTCCCGGTCTGCTCACCTGTCTCTTATTAGTTCATCGGCTTGAAGTTTATCCTCCTCCGGCTCTTTAACTAAACTTATCACGTTTGTTGTCCATAGTTTCAGTTCAGGGCTTCAAGGCCATCAGGTGTATTTCTCTGTCATTTATTCCCTTTGTGTTTTGTGTGGTCTGCCACACAAAACACAAACAGAACCTTAACCTCAGGATCACCACCTACCTGTCTGTCTGTCTTCCCATCTGTTTCCCTGCTATCAGCCACCTAGCTTCAAAGCTTACCCTCACTCCCTCCATGCTTAAACCCGGCCACATTCCTCACCCCCCCGCTGGATCCCATTACAAGCCACTGTATGATAAAATAACTTCTTTTTTTTTTACCAGCACATTCATTATCTTTTTTTTTTCTTTCAAGAAATGAGACACAACAAACAACAAATGAACTGTTTTATCGATCTACTGATGTACTAATGCATGTGTGTGTGTGCCCCTTGCCTGGTAATCAACACGGCCACGTCATGGTGAGCTGGATGTGTGTCACTCTGGGGATTCAGGTTTTTCTGCCAAGCACAAAAACTGGCCAGAGTGGTGTCTGCATGGTGAACAATCTTCAACCCTTTCTGCAACAAACAGCACCATTAGAAATACAATTCTGAACATTTTTTGGCCTCACTTGGATTTTAAATACTCTGTAATTTGAGGGCAGCTTCCGATTTGAAGAAAATTGTTCATTTTTATCCTCTCACAGGGAACTTAGAGACTGTTCCAGTCACAGAGCACACATAGACATTCATCATGAAGTATGAGCAGAGTTCCCGCAGGGCCACTATGTGCATGATTTTGTTTTGTTTTTTAGTCTGCCCTTCATGTAAAAAAAAAAAATCTATGCTACAAAAGAGATAATGTGATTTTGATTCTTTTGGAGAAGTTTAAAAAGACTAAGACTTTGATTGTTTTCATGGCTGGTCCTCCAAGATTTTGATTAGAATTATGTTTGAATTTGTTTGTCACACTTGCAGTTGTATGCAAAAGTTTTATATAAATGAAGGTGAGTCTTCAGCTGGAAGGAATCTTCAGCTGAGATTCTCAGTGTGCAAGAAGCTTGAAGCACAGCCAAATTAAAGTGAGTCTTCCAGTTTATTTCACCTCATAACAACCCCAGTGAGGAATGCTCCATGAACCCGCATGTGTTTTTCCTGTTCCAACATTAACACACGAGTTGCCAAAGCAAAACTCATATAAAGTTGCTTGAGTAAACTCTTTCATGCAAGTGTTACCTCTTCCCCTTGGAGTAAAATGAGACGAACCAAGATGACGTGGATGGCATTCCCGATGCTGGCATCATGAAAGATCCCAGCCACCTGTCAACACAGAAATCAGTGCCTGCTAAAAGCATGTCAAAACTGAAGTCTTAATCTGTGCAGAAACTCTGAGAGGAAATGAAAAAATAAAATGAAAAATTAATTTGAATTCCTCACCATGTTCATGATGGTAAAGATATAGGACTCCACGTTATCGCTGCCATGGTATTCTATAAGTTTGGAGTCAGCCACCACCATGGTCTCCACCCACCGCTCTCTGCTGACTGAGCGCTGTGAGCGGGACTGACCCTGATCCTCTTCCCTCTGCTGCTCCCTCTCCCATTCCTCCCTCTCCCTCTCCACCTGGACAGAGGCGCTTGGAGCATCTACAGCAGGGATGATGGACATCAACACTTGCATTACACTTATCTATTATTGACCAAAAAAACACTCCCTTGTGTACAGTTACACAAACATCTGCAGCACTGTGCACATAGACACATCTTAACCTACACATACCTTGAACTCCACATGGGCTGGGTGTTTCTTTGGACCTGAGGCTACGTTTTTTTCTGTAACTCTCTGTAGAAACTCTTGGATAGACAACGTGGGGCTCTGGAGTCCCTGCAGGATCACCAGGAGATTTCTGGATGGGTTCAATAAAATAGTGTCCTTCTGGCAGGGAGAAGAAGCCTCTCTGAGGAAAACAAAAATGACACAGCTGAATATGCATGGGATAAAAATGATTGACTCTAGTTGGTTGAACCTTGACACTCCAAAATGACCATAAGGACAAATCTGCACTGTCCAAATTATGAGCACAAAGTTTCTTAATCAGCCTCAGCTCCAAATCATATATGTGGTTTAAAAGACTACTTTTTTAATCCCAAATTCTTTCCTAATGCAGCTTTAACTGTCCTTTGTAAAGTCATGCATTCTCAGACTGTGACTAAATCAGAAAAGATAAAGCTAAGTTACTTATGCCTTTGGGTTACGGTGTTTATGAGTGCAAAAAAAATCTCAGAAATGGTAGTGATTCAATAATTTCCGCACTTCAAAGGTGTGGGGTTGGACTTTCTCTCAAAGCTTGTTGAAAAGGTCATTCCTCCGCAGTTTCCATCACTAGTCTTTAGTATTTAATATGAACCTTTCTCCTTCCCTCAGGCGCATTCTCTGTCTTCTGCTGCAGCAATAGAGAAGCCTTTTTTCCGAAGCATGCCATGCATGTTCTTACTGGTGCAGACTATTTACTTGCTAAATGGCGAGGGCTGCCGGTGAACACACACAGACAGGTACCTGGAAACACCCCCCAACACAAACACACACAAACACACCTTCATGAAAACATGCATGCAAACACAACAAAAGAGGCTCCTGTCAAATCTCTGACTTCTCCTTGTAAACACACGCATTATGAATGTTCCACCTCAAGCTCACTGTTTACAAGTTCTACTCATTAAAGTGATTGTGTATGTGTGTGTGTGTGTGTGTGTGTGTGTGTGTGTGGGTCTGTGAGGGTTTTGTGTCAAGCTCAGTCCAAACAAGCCCGGACTGCTCTCTATCCCATGAAACCAGCTTGTGGGAGACAGAAAAAGAGGACGATGCTTCAGTGGGAATTCTTTAAAAAGGCAAACAGATGGATTAAGTATGGTTGAGTAAAAAATGTTCGCTTCAGCAAGTAATTTTTACATAAAATGCTTATGCACATGAACAAACACAACCCAGGCTGCAGCGCACAAGTGCAACATAATCACTTCACATGCAAATGTATTGAGTCAGACCAGACCAACAAAAGGGATTCTTTGAACATGAGTGTTGCATCTTATTCTTGGCTCTCTTGTCGTTGTTCGAGGAGTCAAAGGCAGATGTGAAAAATTAGGCCATGCAGAGCTTACAGTCTGGCCATTTGTGGTTCCAAGGGTCTACCCTGCTGCTTGCTGTGGTTACGCACTGCTCAGCTTTCTGGGTCATCCTGACAAGTTTTACATGTGTTTCAACCACATTCATTCAGCCGTTTTCAGAGCTCTGATTGGCTATCCCGCTTCTCCACGGAGGGAGTTCAGAAAGTACAAACCCAGAGCAGTGCTCCCTTTGGAAAGACTGTATTACTCCACCTGTTACACCAAACCTTGTTAAATAAGCGTACATGTCCCCAAGATGGAGTAAAAAACTTTGTAGGACACACTTAAGCTGCTCTGGCTTGTTTCACCATGTGAAACCACCAGAGGAACAATGATAATGTTGCAAGCAATAAACAAAACTTCTCTGTATATGTCTGAGGTTTGGCTATTTTTCTGTGATTAAGGAAAGTTTTGAGAAAAGGGTCATCCACTGACTCAGCCCGTGGCCTTCAGCCAGGGGTCCCTGAGCTCTGGTGGACTCATCCACAAAGCACGTAGGCTGATATTTCTCCGGTCAGCTGGGAACGTTTCCCAGAGGCCCTGTGCACTGCAGAGACGGATCAGCTGATTTCCCTGTTGCTCTGTGTCTCATCCTATTTGACAGCATTAACATGTTCCCAATTAAACTTTGTTTTTGCAATTACATCATCTCACTACAAGACAAAACACACAAAAACTAATGACACATGGGGGTGATAAGGGTATATATGTTTTAAGTGGCCTCTTTGGTATTTTCTATTATCATGCCCCCATTTTGTTTTTTTATATTTTTGTTTTCATAAATGTTACACTTTCAAGCGAGTCCCTGCAGAAAAAAAAGCAGGTGGTGGAGATCAAGAAAGAAGGAATGCTGCAGAGAGGCCCATCCAAACATTCAGTCCATTGCTCTGCATGATCTGTATTATCTGCATACCAAATGCAGTCGCACTGTGCAACACAGCCTGCAGGACTTCACTTGTATGTTGTAGTTATAGTGTTACTTGCGATCCTTAAATTATCATGTGCAGACCCTGAGCAATGGCTGTGCTCACCAAACAAAACAAAAAATACTTGACAGGATACCAGCAAGGACTTTGTTTTCTAAAGGAACAAAAATAAAATAGTTTTGAAACACTTTTCACACCAAATCCTGAACTCTACGGTGGCTTGAAACAGCCTTGCCCTGGAGTTCACTTTGCACTCTTACCACCTCTTCTCCCTCTGCCACCTCCTGTTCCCCTCCTCTTCCTACTTTCCATTAATTCCCCTTCTCTGACCTAGAGGAAGCATGTTTGGGTGTGAGGTGCCAGAGCCAGGGGAGGTTACCATAACACAGGTAGGTCTGTGTTCTAAATACATCGGCCATGTGGAACTGCTTTACTCCTGTTTCCTGCTTCTGTGGGTTTTTGTAGTGCAGGCCAACTGGGTCTGGAATAAAAGTCTCTGCTGTTACACAGTCTGTGGCCTCAGCAGTGATTAGTGGAACTCAAGGAGAGATGGGGGTGGATGGTGCTTGTAACTGCAATATGATTAATCACAATAATTTCCACAATCTCGCATTCACTCTTAGATGATAGCGTTCCTCGATAATTACTGGTTTTATTACACTAACTTGCCCTCAGTGGATTTCTTTTTACTTCACAAGATCATTCCGCCCGTGAGCTAATTTCTTCCTCAAGGGTCAAACACATTATCATTTTTCATCCCCCATTGTGCGAAGAAACATGCATTTAGGTGAGGGAAATACTGACATAATAGGTCTGAACTTGCAAGCTCTTGCTTTGAGTTGTGCCTCGGGGAACAGCAGGAAAACTCAGCTGAGATAGACTTTTGCTTGGACAAAAAAAAAAGGACAGTAACAGAAACCTACAGCTAATTACTCAGGGCCTCATGGTTTCATATGTACAGTAAAAAGTAAATGTGAAAGGGGCCTTGAACTTTGCAAAACCTTTGTTACCTGTGAAGTAAACTCACTGCAGCACAGATCTTTTTGTTTGAGCAAATGTGACTCAAGTTTCTTAAACAGAGACAGGATTCTAAACAACACTGGAGGTCTTAATGCAGCCTTACAGACCGTGTTGTGGTTTTCATGGCATTTAAAAGTTCAGCCTTGTTGCGTGTTATCTGCCGGTGAGATGACAGATCCGGTTGTGCAAACCATCTCACCTTTTTAGCAGTTAAGTTCAAGTCAGGTAGTTATAGCTATTTCCTACTGAGTTCTGTTGTGCAAACATATCGCTAGATGATTTGATTCACAACATGAATCAAGTGTGAGACTACTGCCTTAACATCTTTTTGTTAAGCGCAAGACAAGGGCAGCTATCATCGCTGGAACCTAGTCAGTAAAGGTCCAATGTGTAGAATTGAATTAGTCTATGGGTAGAATATTGCAGTATTGTAGTATGTTGTCTTGAGCATATAATCCCCTGAAAATGGGATTCCTTATTTTTTCATTGCCTTTGAAGGAGTCTTTTATATTTCAGAAGGAGCAGGTCTTCTTTCACAGGGCACTGCCATATTACCACAGTAGCTTAGAGCAGACAAACCAAAAACTGGATCTGAAGAGGAGCCTTTTGTGTTCTTCCTGAGTATCACAGCCATCGTAGGTTCTTCTATGTGTTTGTTGAGTGGAGGGATAGTCGGTCAATCTGCAAATTTACTGTTAGAAGTCACTAAATCCTCCACACTGTACCTTTAACTCAATCTCCATGTTTTTGAAGAGCGTAATTTCAGTAAGAGCTGAAACGGTTAGTAAGTATATGGAAGAAATGTCATTGTCAACAGATTAAATATTGAATGATTGATTGAATTATTTTTAAATATTTTGAATTATTACAAGCAAAAAGCCTTTCAAAAACTCTAGTTAAGACTTCAAGTAAGATCTGACATTTTTTTATATTATACTAATAGGAATAATAATTCAACATTCAACAACATGACTGACAATGGTTTACATCAGACAACCAAGATTAGATGTTGAATCCCATTTTGAAAATGGTCGTCCTGACTTTCAATAACAAATATTTCATACACTTTTGTCTCATTTCATTTTTCCTGTATTTCTTCACTCCCACGCTTCCTGTCTGTGTCTCGTGCTTCACAAAAAAATGACTATCATAAATTTATGTGATGAAGCTGTCCATCACTGTATCTGTCTCCTAAGGGTGAATGACCTCCACTGCAGCTGGCAGGGTTTCCCTCCCAACATCTGTCTGGCTGAGTCTTGCTGTTTAGTGGTCTCTCTGTGGTTTTAGCTGCTATAAACCATCCACAGAGCACAAAGTCAGTGTAATGGATCATAGTTGTTTCCCTAGTGGGTTACAGAGGAGACACAAACTGGGGCATTTGGGATGAGAAGAAAAACTCTTCTTAATGCAGTAGATTAGAGATAACTAGATCCAAATGAACTGCGTTGACAAGATTTGAATGGAAGACAGTGCAAGACACACAAACATGAAGGGGCAGGATGCAAGACCCTACAGGAGAGGCATTCCTGCTCTCAAACTGATTTCAGAGTTGGAAAGTTTGCATCATCTTCCTATCTGTTTTTTTTTCTAAGTCAAATTCATCTGTCGTGAATCCAAAAAATGCTCTAGAGTCTATTTTGTATATTCTCTGGTGAACCAAGGCCTTAAAATTTCAAATTTTCATGAACACACCATAAATTTCTTTGGAGATGTTCGTATGGTGCTTGTTCTTTATATCCTGTACTGTTCTGTTTTTCTGTCGTCCAGCTGTTTTCCTTTCTCATACTTGTAGTACTTTTGATTAGATTTGATTAGAAACACTGCAGCTGAAAAAAGATTTTCTGGACAAAAATTATAGGGCCGTATTTCCTGTCTCTCCTGCTGTCAGATTTTATGGCTCCAGTCCACAAAAATGTGCCAAAATCTATTACTGAAGCTCTCTCTCAGCATTGAACAAAGTAAAAAGGGCATGCTCAAAGCACAGGGGTTACCAAGAGTTTCTGCAAGAACAGACAGTGATACGACTGAATGAATGAGTGAGGGTGAAAGTACAGAGGAAACATCTGAGACACACAAAGAAGACAGAAAAGGTCTCTTGGTTGGCGGAGAAGCAGCAGCAGCCGTCAGTGGGTCTGCAGTCGTTCTGCAAATAGTGTCAGGAAGCCTTTGAAGGGCAACCTAACACACAGGGCACTGTCAGATGGAAGGGTTTGCTTAACAGCCGATGACTGCCTGCACATACCAGCTTCCCCAGAGTGATGCCTCCCCCATCCCCTGTACTGAAAACCTTCCTGTCAAATGCAGCTTGATTGCTTTAAGTGTAAGTGGTGATTGAGACAGGAAGATGCAGCAAAAAGCTTTTCTTTAGAGGGTTTTAACTAGACGGTTCCCCTGTCGTGCATGTAAGACAAAGCTGTTCCTTACCAGTCCTTTGCAGGTGCTGATGGCAGCAGTTCCCCGCACCTCCGAGGCTTCCACAGTGCCGAGGAGGTGGCAGGAATTCCCCTCAGAGGAGTGATGCTCCGTCCTGTTGGCGCTGCCGTTCCTCCTCTCCAGGATGTATTCACTCGAGACCAAGTGGTTGTTTGCAGTCAAATTGAACACTAAAGCGCGACCCTTGTAGTTGACCTTGTAGTAAACCTGTCCCTCCAAACCGAGGGGTCGCAGGTCACGCCTGACTCGGCCACCCTTGAGGTGGTGGGACAAAGAGTGGGAGATGAACTCTCCATCAGCGGTGGTTTTCACTGGGTGCACGATGGTCAGATCTGACTCTGACTGGGACAATTGACCTGCGGGACAGAGTTTGTTAAAATGCAACACACTACAACTTGCATATGCACACTGTCTGCCTCTTTAAACGTAAAGAAACTTTCCCAGTCATGCGTTAACTTCAGACACGCACAGAGGAGCAGCTTCTCCTGTAAGCGCACCACACTGACCTTGCGCTGCAAAGAGGGAGAGGAGTCTTCCAGAGTCGGAGAGCTCTTCGCGGCCGGCTGCCAGAATGAAAACAAAGTGGAGCAGAAGGAAAAGAACCGGGCACTCCTGCGAACATCGCATATTTCATGCAGCCAAACTCAAAGCACCGCAGAAGAGTCGTGGGCATGGGGACTCCAGTGGCGTGAGGGGCGACCACTTCGATCCTGCTCTGCACTGTGTCATGTCATGGACGAGCTCAGAAATCTGCCCTCACGCAGGGAATCACAGAGGACTGGGAGCCAGATCATGGTTTGAAGAAGGAGAAAGCTGCGTCTCCGCGGAGGAAGGAGGGGAGGAGTGTTCTTTGGGCCAGTGTCTGCTTTCCTTACGCGGAGCAGCGAGGGGGAGCGGGGTCGCTGCTGTGGAGGGAAGACGCGTCGTGGATTTGAATAAAGCAGCCGACCTGTGTCGAGACTTGTCAATGCATCCTGCTCCATCACGAGACAATTATCGCCTCTCCCAGAAACGCTTCAGCAAATGACGTGGATCATTTGGGATGAAATTTAAGACAGGAATTACTGAGTGTCATGACAGCGTCTCTGCACTGCCAACATCAGGGCTAATCTGTTATAAAAGTGCAACAATTAAAGTCGGTTTAAACTTGTCCACTAATCAGTGTTGATTCAACTGAAGCATATGTTACATCAGTATTTAAAAGAAGAAGAAGAAAGCACCCTGTGATAAATTGTTGGAATAGACATTTATTATAGTTTTCAAATAGGTCTCCTTTATTACCACATAAACATGAACTTTCTCAGATCTTGTGGCTTAAGTTAGGCCACCAGAGCCACTCTATGATAAGAATAAAAGCTTGTCACTCATAAATCAACCCAAATGAAAGCACTGCTGTGTAAAGTTTGTAAAGACTGAATCACACTGCTGTTATCTCATTACAGGTACGGTTATGTAATTTTGTACACACAAAAATCTGACCTAGAAACCCTTTCTAGTGCTCCATGGCCAAATATAGATGCAAAGACAAGTAAGCAAAGCCCTACTCTGAAATATGTACATCTTTTGTTTGCTGTACTGTATGCATAGGCATTTCTGCAGAAGAAATTGTCTAAAAGTCAAACAACAGACACATCAAGTGCAAATACATTCATTCTTTACTTTTATTTGAGCTAAACAAATATTTCTTCACTGCATACTGCTGCTGCGGCTTTTTAACAATGATTTCGATGAGAACATGTTCTAATTCTGCCTTCATGCTAACATGGTTGATATTCCTATCAAGCAGGAATTTGATTCCAGTGCGCAGGTTTGTTATGGATTCAGTGGAAACCGGGTACCAAGAATTCCTCAACACTTACACAAACACACACACCAAAACATCTGATATTCTTCAAGCCTGCACTGGGTTCCACTTGTGAAAGCAGACATAGAAAAAGCATTAAGTTTTTTGATGTCTGAGGATCCCTGTGGGAGAGTCCTTTGTTTGGCATTATTAACTATTGCACATGACATTTAATGTCCCTGTAAACTCTTCTGAGGCATGTGCTCTAAGGGCCTCTCTCTGTAAATACTGGTGTTGTTCAGTTGTCTAATATTTATCCCTGGAGCAGATTTATGTGCCACTAAATAGCTTCTGAGACTTGACACCTTCCCCCCTGCTTTGTCCATGAGAGACACAGAGGCTGAACT
>JAQNCA010000027.1:9810112-9851154 GCA_029783725.1 Acanthurus tractus
CTATCTATCTATCTATCTATCTATCTATCTATCTATCTATCTATCTATCTATCTATCTATCTATCTATCTATCTAGTATTTTGAAGCTCTTCTCTTAAGTTGCACAGAAGTCTGCTGTGTAATAGTTAAGTGACTTTTAAACAAAGAAAATAAAGTTACATTTTTAAATCTTTTAGAAATCTGTTTTGGCCCAGATAGATAATAATCTCAGAAACTTTAGCTCCCTACTCAAAATAGCTTAGCAGGCCGGTGATATTGCATAGTTCAATTCAAATATATGACTAATGGGCCGAGCTGGGGTGTTCCCCCAACATGACCCAATAAAACCAGCGTGAAACATAAGCAGTGAGCTCTTTGTGTTTAAAAAGCAGCTATTTTGGAACACACAAGCAGTGCCTTACTGGAACTAACACACCCTGACATTAAAGAACAAATAGCGTGTTGTTAGCTGGTGTTTTGCTACTCATGAAATGTCTACCTGGTCTTAGATTGTAGGACTGGGCAATTTCACTGATTTAATAAAAACAAAATAAAAAAAAACCTTAATTGTACATACACACTTTGTTCCACTAAATCATTTTTTGGAGAAGATAGATTGTTAAACATGAATGCATCATCATATGGCACGTATTATGTTGCAAGCAGCCAGTTTTCTTTGCATCTCTGCCAAGTGTCCTGATTGTGGTCCAGAGAGCTCTCTAGGTTCAGTCCCAGAATGAATCGCCCTCTTATCATTCCCAGAGACATTACCCAAACTGACCCCCTGAAGTCCCCTGTTACAGTAATGTGCAACAGACTGTGAAATGTCTGAACCTGGAAAATAATCAGGACCTTTTGTTAGTCTTAGGAGGGAGAGAGAGGCTTTCACACACAGGCACTGTGGCCACATTCCTCATGAAGGCTTCCCTGTGTTAACATGTCTGTCAGGTTGAGGGCATTTTATGACAGCAGGATTACTGTTTCCAAAATGTGTCAGATTTCAGGTCAGTTTTTTTAACATTCAAGCAGCAGTAGTTTGTGGTTGTGGTTTGTGGTTAGTTTGTGTTCTCTCAGCGAACAATCGAAAAATCATTTTATGGCTCCAAAAAAAGATTTTATTCAATGATAAAAAAGTTGATGCTCCAGAGAATTTTTTTTAATTGAATTATCAAAACAAAAATTGTTTCATTTTTAAATGAAAAACACATTGTCACAATCTCTGTACTGTGGTCTTCATCAGTGGATATTCAGAATTGTCCAAAGAAAACTGCTCTCAGTTAGTTCTAATAACATCTATGTTTGCTATATTGAATTTTAGTTTTATAAACTTTATTTAATCCGGTAATCTCAGTCAGTCTATAATCTCATTTTTTGATCTCAGAAGATTTAAATTGCTGTGCACAAGAGCACACAAAAGGTGTCAGAAGCAATTACAAACTACTTTAAAATCCTAAATTTTATCCAAAGTTTAAATTCGTCCATTCTTATCAGATCCAGCGCCTCATTGTTCTTTATAATTCATTCCATTCAGAGGTAAAGGGCACATAGTACCTGAAGGAAGTCGTTTCAAGGTCAGTATTTAGCATACTTATGGGGTATCAAGAGTTTCCCGAGGCCATGAAGTGAACATATACATTGGGTTTATCTCTCCAGCGCCTGTTGTTGCCTGCGCTTCCATTTCCGTCCATAGTGGGCGCTGCTGGGCTCCTTGAACTTTGCTCCAGTCGTAAAGGGGCGGGTTTGCTTTCTACCATTATTCTTCTGAGTTACTTCATTCGAAGAGAGGACATGGACTGAAGTTTGACAGGTAAGATGAACTCGTATAACTCGAAAACAACGTCGCTGCTTGTTTTGAAAACACAGTAATAATGCAGTTTTGTGCTCGTGGTTTAAATAGAGAGGAGCCCTGTCATAAATTGGTTATTTATGGATTTGTTTATACGGACAGGAATGCATGTGATAGTGATCGTGTTTCTGTGCGTCTTGCCAGTGTGTGTACCGTGACCTACTGACTATTTAATCCTGATTAAATCATCTGGAATGTTTATTTAGCTCCTCTTGACAATGTGGTGGTATTTGACCTTCATGCGTCAGTGATGGATGTTTAATACGTTTAATTCGATGTCAGTAGCGATACAAACAGAAAAAAAATCCTTTATTTCTCAAATACAGGACTACTTTACATCTGAGCCACAGGGCTGCTCTGTTACACCCCAGGGTATTAAGTAAAGATGGAGGATTTCTGGGCAGGAGCCCTTTGGGCTTTAAGGATCTGGCTGTACCTCATCATCTTCTTCATCATGATCCCAGCCATGTTTGGCTTCTCGCTGGGCATCTCTGAGACCTACATGACCATCCTGGTCAAAACCTTAAAGGTAATGTTGTTTTTATTGTTATGCCCTCAGCAGGTGTCCATGATTTTTTGCAGATATTTTTCATCATTTATCATCATGATCTAGTTCATTAATGTCTCCTGTCTGTCCTCCTCCTCTGAAGTGGGCCACTGTGATACAGAAGGCAAACGCAGAAAAGAAAACACTCAAACCCTCTCTGTCTAATGGTGAGTTGTAAACTGTGTGTTTCTGAAAAATGTTCAAGATAGATACATGAACAATTAGACAGATCAGCATAAATTCTGTGATGAAGTCACTCTTCCAGAGGAAATTTGATTTCATATCCTCTGTTGTGGCAGATGTGGGTTAGTGACATAAACGTCTGCTGCAATTCAGGATTTCATAAGAAGTTTTATTACAAGTCTCGGCAAGCATGTTGCAATGACTTTTTTTCCCCAGTCTTGTGAGACTGATTAACATGTGCGTTTCTGAATGCTTTTTGCGCCCAAATACATATAGACTTTTCACATGATGATATCACCGTGGAACTCAATTGCAGGTATAGATGGTTTTATTTCAGGGCTATAGCCCTCTCTCTGTCTGGCACTGTGACCCTGAGAACCTTCACAATAAGTAATAAGGTGCTCTGGGAACTCTGCCTATCTCACAGGACGCAATTACTCAACTCCTTATCAGTCATCAAGCTGCGCAGGGTTGTATCCTTTGCTGCGATATAAAGATGTTGGCACACTAAGACACAGGCCATGTCAGCAATATGTAGCCTTGGCAAAGTCCAAAGTGTGTCAGTGTTACATTTTTTTAATATAGATGATAAATAGGAGAATTAAAGGTCCTTGATAAACAGAGATAACATAGATGTTGCTATGGAAATTTGACTGGCCTGACATTGAATTCAGGGTTTGTCACTCTTGAATTGGACTTTGCTCAATTATCAGATAATGGGTAGTCTGAGCTGAGGTCAACTCTTCACTGCTCTGAGACAGTGGGTTTGATGGTCTTACGTCCCAGGCTGCACAGCTGCTCTGAGAACAGCTCAGCTCCCCTGTTACTGTCATGAATTTCTGGTCAAAAGGTCAAACATTAGAGGTGGGTTGATGACACATTTTGTTGCCCAAGGTGAATTCTCCTGGAAATTCCGTGGTGTGATGACAAACTTCATGCAACATCTCATCTGAGCTCTTCCCGTATCAGAGCCAGTCTTTTAGCGTGAAAGTTGCTCATTCTGCCAAATGTGAAATGCTGTACATTCTTAGTTGAGTTCAGAGTTGCTGTGACTGGCCTTGTGCTCTGATTTATCAAAATAATTTATTTCATTTTAGTATAATTGTGCTGAGAACAGAAGGAAATGTCCCCTCCAGAAACACAGTCCTCAATGAACTTTGATTTTTGTTCTCCAACAGCATCAAGATATAACAAGAATGACTTATCTTTTAGATAATGATTCTTATCCACTGATTAAGTCGGACTTTGTGTGTGTGTTTGTGTGTGTGTGTGTGTGTGTGTGTGTGTGTGTGTGTTCTAGGTCTCATCGAGAGGGAGGATGGCTCTATGGAGAAAGAGTTAGAGGAGCTTAGACGAAGTCGCCCCAAACCACCAGTGGGCGGTGATTTTACACTTAGTGACTGTTTCTATTTCACTCGGCGAGGAATTGAGAGCATCGTAGAAGATGAGGTACATTTTTACTGAAGTAGAAAGAACACAATTTGTCATGCATATTTAATAAAAGTGGATTTGTGATCTCTGCTTTTCCTCTTCAGTCTCTCAAGTGCAAGCCTGATTTATAATTTCTTTCACTTGTGGATCCAGGTGACCCAGCGGTTCTCTTCAGAGGAGCTGGTGTCCTGGAACTTACTGACTCGCACCAATAACTATTTCCAGTACATCAGCCTGAAGCTGACGCTGGTCTACGGCCTTGGCATCTTTGTGAGATACTGCATCCTCACCCCCCTCAGGTACATGAATACTGAACAGAGGCTGCTCACTGCCAGACTGAGCTGTAGTGATACAAATGCAGCCATTCACTTGTCAAACCTTAATGTCAAGCCTCAGTGGGCTGAGGTTTAAAAGTATGTGCTCTACTTAGCTAACAGTGAAGCTGGTTAATAGTTGCAAGGTGTTAGAGAGGAAGTGAAATGTAGAATTCTTAACTATTTTTTCTTAAAGTTTGACTATTGTCTTCTTTGCATATGAGTTTGCAATTTCCTGAAAGGTTGCACAATAAACAGAAAAATAGTTTTCTCCGTCTAAAAACAATATCAATTCTCATTTCAGTTAGACCTTACACTTTTGATCCATTTCATTTTTGTGTGAATATTCAGTATTACAACACATGAGATTTTATTTTTTCTTTCTTCACTTTCTCCAGGATAACACTGGCCTTCATTGGCATAACCTGGTTGGTCACAGGAACGTCTGCAGTGGGATTACTTCCAAACTGGAGGTAAAAACAAAACAATAACAGCTCCAATAATAGTCATGATCCGCATCTATTTTTGTGTTCATGTAAATGGTCCCCTCCTCCTTTGTTCTTGTTTGCTTATTTATATGTGTGTGTGTGTGTGTGTGTGTGTGTGTGTGTGTTTGTGTGTTAGGATTAAGTCCTGGCTCAGTGAATGGGTCCATGTAATCTGCTACAGGATCTGTGCTCGAGGACTCTCTGCCACCATTCGCTACCACAACCGGTAATTCGCCTCCTAACTGTGTAACTATCTCATGAAGTTCAGGAATTCTCTCTGATGCTGATTTAATGTCTTCACCCTGCAACAACAGGGAAAACAAACCCAAAAAAGGAGGAATCTGTGTCGCCAATCACACCTCTCCAATCGACATTGTGATTCTCTGCAATGACGGTTGTTATGCTATGGTACAGAGGCAGCTTCTTTTATTTTGACATTTTTTTTAACATGCTTGATCATGAGACGCTGCTATAATGGCCAAAATGTGTTCCTCAGGTGGGTCAGGTACATGGAGGTCTGATGGGAGTCCTCCAAAGAGCCATGGTGAGGTCCTGTCCTCATGTCTGGTTTGAGAGAGCAGAGATGAAAGATCGCCACCTAGTGACCAAAAGGTCAGCTTTCCTCACTCCTCAGCTTGAGCACATCTTGTCGGGCTTGTCTTTGCTTGTTTTTCCTGCCAGTACTCTCTTTCTGTGGCTGCTTTGGCTTTAACAGAGGTTGGCATTTTCCTGGCAGTGTCGTCTTATAGAGTTTCTGTGTCTCTACTTATCCAAACAAGCACAGATGTGTTTTGGAAATTTGCTACTGAACAGTGTCTTTGGATTCCAGTATCTTTTATAATATCACATCCTGACCCTTGACACTTGATCCAGATTTTTGATGTATTGTCCAAAATGTGAAAAAAACCTCTTCAAAGGTCCAATATGTAGATGTTTATACGGCCAGGAAATGGTTTCCATTACCTCTTTGTGTTGCTTCCAGGTTGAAGGATCATGTGAACGACAAGAGAAAGCTTCCCATATTGATATTTCCAGAGGGTGAGTGTGACCATGTAGAGAGATAAAGTTTCTTTACCCATGCCAGTTTTCTGTTTGTCTTTGTATCATCAAAGATAAGACCTGGTGTGTGTTGTTTTAGCTCAGTGCCTGCACTGGCAGTCTGACCTCTGAGCTGTGACAAATGAGCAGCTATTTTATGTGGGTTTGGACGGAGCTCACACAGCTCTGTCGCCTTTAATCTCCTGATGTCTGGTTTCCACAGGAACCTGTGTCAATAACACATCTGTCATGATGTTTAAAAAGGGAAGTTTTGAAATTGGAGCAACCATATACCCGGTAGCAATGAAGGTACGTCAGTCCTGCCTGCCAATCAAGTTCCAGACCTCATTTCTTCTGGCTGACATGTTTCAAAGATCAGTTCCTCTGTGTGATTGTGTATATTTTTGAATTTTTTATTAGTATGACCCAAAGTTTGGAGATGCTTTCTGGAACAGTTCAAAGTACAGCATGGTCGGTTACCTGCTGAGGATGATGACCAGCTGGGCCCTCGTCTGTAATGTCTGGTACCTGCCGCCCATGCACCAACAGGTGTGTATGACATGTGCTGGAGCATGTGAGGACGAGCATTCTTAGAGCCACGTGTACAGCGAACAGGTGCCACCTCCACCTGCTGATGTATGTACACACAGACATATCACAGCATCAGAGCAGACTCAGACTGTTTTTCATCTAAAACTTGCAGGAGGGGGAAGATGCTGTCCAGTTTGCAAACAGAGTTAAGTCGGCCATCGCTCACCAGGGAGGGCTGCTGGATCTGCAGTGGTAAGATTCAGCCTCTCTGTCTTTTTGAAATTGCTTATTATTTTACTGCTCAAAGTGTTTTCCATCTCTTTTCACCTGGAAACAGACTAAAACCTGTTCTTTAAATACAGCTTTTATAGGAATCTCCTCTCGTTAGCTTAATTTAGATTCAGTTCAATCTGTGGCTAAGAAACCTGCCCACATAACTGTAACATTGTATTGCAGGAGATGGGTGAATTTTTCTCATAAACATAAAGAAGCACTTCACCAAAAAAATTAAAATATATCTGTTTCTTCTAACCTGTTGTGCAATTTATCCATCTAGATTGTTTTTGTGTAAGTCTCATATATAATGGAGGTAGATGGCACCTGGTCCTTGTTGCTGAATCCACCAAAAGTTACATGGCAGGAGGAAGCATGCATCCACTCATGGAGGAGAGACTTGCTAACTAAGCTAATTAACTTTACAGATGAGCCAAGGAGGAAGCCTTTAAAATTCACATCCAGTGCTGTCTAGATGCATGCTTTATTTCTGAACTATTGTTCAAATTGTGGATGTAGTGCGAAAGAAAGACAAGAGTGTGTGCATAAAACTGCTCAAAACAATGTCTTTGGATTATGTCAAGTAACAGGGTCAAAGTTGTCAGAAAGAGATATTGATTTTTTCCATCTCCAGTGTATTTTTACAATTTACTTCCATTATATTCAAAAGACATCCAAAATGTCTCTGGCCAGTATCACCCAAACTTAACAGTTTACATCAAAACAAGCTAACCATGAGTAAGATTAGAAACATGTATTTTGATTTTGGGGTGAACGTTACCTCTGAGTTTGGAATCTTACTACTGGGCTTTTGTACATGAAAACATTTTGAAATCTGCAGAGGAACTCAACATCCTTTAATTGAATCTCAAACGTGAAAAACACCAAGAAATAATCCCTTTAAAGCTTGACTCAGTTACTCATTGACACTGAACAATTGCAGTTGAATGATTATCTCCCTGTCTCTGTGTGTCCTCTCTTCACCTCTGTGTTTCTGCAGGGACGGAGGGCTGAAGAGAGCAAAGGTGAAGGCGTCGTTTAAAGAACAGCAGCAGAAGCAGTACAGCAGCATGGTGGTGGGAGATGACAGCAGCAGCAACAGTGACTGACATCCCCCAACCTTTATGCTGCACAAACCGCTGCTCCGTTTTTGGAGAAAACAGCCTGGAAACAGGCCTCTCTCCTCAAGTGTGTTCTCATTAGTTGGAGCTAACAGGGAAAAAAGCTACGTAAACTTTAACACACTGTGAAATCTTACGTCCAGCTACGAGGAGGAGAGTCTCAGTGACTCATAGGAAACACGAGTGCAATATTGAACTTTGTGAGAAGCTGAGCTCTCTGTTTTTACTGCTGATGATGTAGCTGCAGCTGTGATTGGGTGTTAATGCTGAGAAATATGATTTGAACGATTTGTGTGATTGCAGACAAGCCACTGGATTCGTGAGTGTCTCTACTCTCACAGTCAGCTGAATCATTTAGGCCCTGTTCATTTATTTTTTTAAATAAATTTTTGTTTACAATTTCAGTACTGTGATTATTTCTAAGGGCAAAAGCACCTGGAGGTAGTTGTACTGTTTCACAACAAAACACGATATGTTACATAATACATATTACAGATTTAAATTGAGAAATACTGAGATAGTTACAATTTAAGCAACAAAATATTAGTGTTATGAATTTCGATTTTGTTTTAACTAGGGCTGTCAAACTCCTTTTAACGGCACAATTTTTTTTAACGCGCGATTAAAGCCCGCACGGTCTGTGCCTTGCCAGCTCCCGTAGTTTCAGGAAGTAGCGCTAAATAACATTGCAAATGGTTATAAAGCAGAAGTGGATACAGAAAAGTGACTTTTAAACGGTAAGTTTAGCTTTGAAGTTTTGCTCGATGGTTCTCTGGTCAAAACAAAAGTAATTTGTATTATTGTAAATGTGAACTAAGTTACCACCGGAGCACGTCCAGTCTTAAATACCACATGAAGGCCAAGGAATTATCATTGTCCTCTCCAATTTTTCTGAGAGTATGAGAAACACAATAAGTATCTTGTAAAGTTACAATAGAGCAGGGTAAAAAAAATTGCAATTAATTTGCGATTAATCGCACATTAACTCAGGACACCAATGCAATTAATCGCGATTAAAATTTTAATGGACTGACAGCCCTAGTTTCAACACAATTAAATCTGATATCACTTCTACAAGGTCCAGCTTGGAGCATCTGGAGGGTTTTTTTTTCACCAGAAAAGAAATATCACTGTGATAATTTTACCTTAGAATGAGCCTCTTGTTTCAGAGGTAGCAGGTTGTCTTCCATGTTGCTTGACATGTTGCACCTCTGTCTTTGTACAGTAGCCTAATAGACAAAGCAATCACTGGGTCTAAAGAAGGCCCGTTCCTATGTAGGTTCTCCTCATCATTGTTAAGGGACAGTGATCAGATATTCACTCGATTGCAATTTGCCACTAAATTCTTCACACTGAACCCTCAGACATATTTTGGATGGCTAGTTTTATCAGTCTTCCATCATGAATTCACGCTGACACATATAATAACCTCTGCTTTTCAAAAAGATGTTTTACATGGGTAACTTCAGATCCCACTCTTTTTCACATCAGAGACAAAGTTATTTGGCACATAAATAAAAACTGATCCAAAAAAATTATCACAATGAATGTAAAAGTTCATTAAATGTCCACATGTAATGTGACTGCCTTAAAGGATAACACACAGCTGAGACTTTTTGGATCTCTCTCCACTGACAGGTTTTCCTGCAGTAGGATCCTCACTGCTGTTCTCCTCCTGTAGTTTATCCTCTGTGGCCCCTGAAAGCAAATTAAAGACAAATTAAGTTAAAGTTTATACACTGATAGTCAATGAGTGTTGATGTAATTTTGATGTTTCTGTTGCCTCAAACAGCTCTCACCATCATTCTCCTGATCACTCGGAGCTGTGTTGTCCTGCATGTTCTGTGTGCAAACAAGCACGTAAACACATGAACTAGAGCCACATCATCACATTGTGTCTTACAGCCTCTAAAACCAATCAGTCATGACTAATAATTACAGCACTTACCTGCAACAAATTTCCTTTGTTTTTCTTTATCTGTTCCTGATATCTGCAAAGTTCATCAGCAATGAAAAGAAATTAACATGTGACTGCCAACAAGCTCAGCTGAGCCTGATTTATTCTTTAAAATATGACTTCCTCTCCTCTTCCTTTTCCTTTCAGTGAAGCGGCCTGGAGAAACTAATGGTCCAGTGAAATATTTATGAGCCCGATCAGTGCCGCACGTCTGTCTCCCTCTGCACAGTTCAAATGACAAACAGGTTGCTGTGGATTCAGACAGGCGGCGTTTAAATTAAGCTGCTTTTATCTCTCAGCAATAAAAGCCAATAAAGCTGCTCAGTGGAAAATCGTTTGTTTCTGTTGTGTGCAGCACCGGCTCTAAATCACTTATCACACTAAATATGTCTCGTACTTTTTGGAGGCTATTGTTTTTACATTTAGCAGGCTAATTAATAACGTTTTCATATAAGTTGCCTTTGTTCATTTAGCTGCTGAAAATTTGGGGGATGAAGGTGTTTTCATGATAACATCAGCCTGTGCTGGTGTCAAAACATATACATTGCACACAACATGCAGATTTTTTTTTTTTATTTGCATTGCGAACTTTTGAGTTTTATCTTAATACACACTCATTCAAATCGTTTGACCAAATGTTTAAAATAGGTCAAATATAAAAATCAGCATTTACGATGTACTATGATCTTGTTGGGGGGATTTGTTTTTGTGGTATTCAACTCCTTTTATGGGAACAGTTTCATGTCTTTCTTTCAGTTAACATACAGTATGCTTTCTATCTTTACCTCTCAAAGCACAGTTTAAACAAGACATTAACTCTGCAAATGAAGTACAGCACTTACTTGACCTGTATGTAGAAACTGAAGTGCATTTGGTGCAAAAATGTTACATAAAGAACCTGTAACACTGGCTTTAGTGTTTCTTTCAAAAAAAAATTCCATGACATTTCTGAAAATGTTCTTTTTCCTGCACTGACATCTCTACAATGTGCTCAAACGTAAAGAGCAGAGAAAGTTCTTTGCTATGTCTACTACAAAGACTTTAAAGTCTCTGCAATATAGATGCAAAATACTGTTGGTCTTCTCGAGCTAAACTTTAAAGGAATAAAACCTGTTTCATTTCAGTACACGTGCAGCAATCCAACCCACCGTTGCAGATAGGAGTCACAGTTCCTCTGAAGAGGTTTTGTCTTCCTCTTTAGTCCATCTGGTGTCCATATTGTGCTTGTATCTACTCCTACATCCACTCTGCCTGCAGCTCCAGATGCAATGGGCATCTCCGCCAGTAGGACTACAGATTTGGGAAATCAAAAATGAACTCACAGTCATTTGGATGCAGCTCTGCTGAACATGGAGCTTTCCTTGCAGTGTTTCACACTTTTCTCGTCCTGCTGTTGTTGACTGGCTGTTTGCTGTGTGTGCAGCAAAATGTGGCCGTGCAGTTTATGGAGGTGTTTGTTGTTGTATCCGTGGCAACAGTGTCCAAAAGAATGGGACAGCAGTGAGGCCTCTGAATGTGGACCATCGACATTGTCTTCACTTTATTGTCAAATGTTTAATGTATATTCCTTTACCTTAATTAAAAAAAAAAGCTCTACCACCTGAGAAAAAAAACCCCTTCGTCTTTGGGTTCCATCACTGTCTCTTAGTATACACAGAAATAAATACAATAACAGCTGAGAGACAATCAATATTATAGCAAGCTTTTGTTTGGGTGAAAGAGAAAATATTTGGTGAGTTGGTATTGAACCCTTTTATTTTCTCATATTTTCTCGATTCCTCCTCTTAGTTCTTAGTAATTAGAGCTCAATTTACTTTTATTTTGAAAAATTAAAACACATTTTCCGTATGATTTTTAGACAGCAATGATAAGAAGATTTGATTCTTTTACCATTTGTCAGAATGAAAAATTTGCATTCAAAAAAGAAGCTTTTGAAGAGCAAAACACTTTATTCTCAACAGCAGAAAACCAAATGAGCCGATTTTAATAGGATGTAGAAGAAATGCAGCATTCACAACTGTTGAACAGTTTGGTGTGAGTGAGTCAGATTGTCATGTTTTTTAATGTTAACCAGCTAGAGTGAAAGCATTTTTTAACATGTTTAGATGATCTGAACACACATTTGGAGAACTGTCCCTTTTAAGATTCTTCCTTCTCGTCTCCATGCGTGATGGTGTAGCAGAGTGACTTGTAGTCGATGTTGCCAGTCGGGTCAATGGGAGCAAGAGCGAAGGCCTGATCAGCCTGGAGATTAATGAATTAACAGTTAATCTGGTGAGGATTATTATCTGACAGGATTTTAAAAGAGAGAGTCACTATTAGGATAAAAAACACAAACCTCCTCTGCTGTAAATTTATCAGCCTGGTTCATCAATAATCGTCTAAATCTGGATAGAAAAGACAAAAATATTTGCAAAAAAGGGTATAATAGAGATACTCTAGTGTTTGGCTTATAAAAAAATACGAAAGTTAAATAACAACATTTATCTTACTCGTCCTTATTAACAAAGCCAGTTCCATTGGGGTCAAAAAGTTTGAAAGCAGCAAGGATGGTGTCTTCAGGATCAGTACCTGGTGCAGGAAATAAATAAGCATTGATGGACATCTTTTGAAAGTTTATTGAAGAAGTTCAGATTTGTGCAACAAATATAGATGCTCTTACCGTTGAGTTTCTCTCCAAAAAGAGTCAGAAACACAGTGAAGTTAATTGGACCCTTCCCCTCATTCAACATCTCATCCAGCTCCTCATCTTTGACATTAAGCTTTCCTGGTAAACGCACACACATATGCACATACACATATAAGTATCATCAATACAGCCTATGGTTACACTGGGTTTTTTTTACATGTAAGTTGATAGTTTTAAAGGATTAAGAATTAAATATAAAGAAAATACCCAGCTGTGCGTATGTCTCCTTCAGGTCCTGTTTCTTAATAACACCGTCTCTGTCTTGATCAATGCAGCCAAAAGCCTAAAAGATCAGCAAAAAAAAATAATAATTATGTAAAAATAAAATTTAATATGAAGAAAACATTTATCTTCTGTGCCCTTATTTTTTTCCTTTTCTTTTTTCTGTATTAAATTCTATATATTTATAATTTTTTACAGTGAAGTATTGACAGATTATTGCAAGTTCACAATATTTTTTTATTTAATCCAAATTAAATTGTATATTTAATTGCATTAAATGCTTTTCTTTCCTCCCATTGACAAACATCAATAGGTGTTTTGGTCACATTAAGCATTATTAGTTAATAACAAACATAATATTTACTCTATGCAATTTGTTCTCTAGAATTTTTATTTTGCATTGTAAAAGTTCTCAATTTTTCATTGCTGTTAAAAATTAAAGTAATGAAATGTAATTGAAATGAGAAAAACTGTGGGCTGTGCAAAAAAGTTGTTTCCAGAAAATCAAACCATTATTTACTCAAAAAACTTGTACAATGTGAACCTCTCTCGCATTAAATAAAATTTAGAATTGAAAATTTGTTTTCATACATTTTTTTTTTTTTAAAGATTGCTTTTCATGCATGCACTTTAAAATCAAAACTCACAGGTTCATATACAAATTCACCCCAGGAAAAGTTTAAAAGGGAGCTGTGGACAACACAAAGTTCTGTACCTCCTTGAACTCCTGTATCTGGGACTGCTCGAACATGGAGAAGACATTGGAGCATGCCTTCTGTCCTCCCCGCTGTCTCTTGTTGGAGGCCTTCTTACTTGCCTGACAAGATGAGCACAATATCATTCAGCTCACAAACTCATTTTTTTCTCTGTTGTTCACTGTACTGCTATGTCTATCTACTCTTAAAGTATCTGTTTCCTCATGAATGATCACTGACTAAATGTGTATCAATGCTTACCATGTCTGAGGGATGGTATGTGGACTCCCAGCCGAGGTGTGAGGCTGGGGTGGGTTTTATGTAGTCCATCTTATCTTCTACCCTCCTATAATAGCCTGTGGTGGATGGCACAGCCCCTTACATGGCCATGGCTGCTGTGTGTGTGTGTCTTGGGGGACCTGATAAGACCTGAAACAGCCAGGATTCCTCTGAACTGGAAAATAGAGATATGAGGTGCAAAGAGAGAAGAGTGGAGACAGAGGAAAGTGACCTCTGACGCCTGACAGTCGACCAAATAAAGTCACTCTTCAGAGGTCAAATTGAGCTTTAATGTAACTTTGATCTATGCTTTATGCATATTACCAGCAAAGACATTTGCCCTGTGAGCTCTGACTTCCTATATCATAAAATAATTCCCTGTTATTCCAACAAATGAGATTAATTCAGGTATCTCCCAAAGTCTGAAGGTTTTAACTAAATGTTTTTTTCTTCACTCTTAAGTAATGATTGTTATATTTACAGGTAATAGGTTTATTTCATTTTATTACTTGGAAGTCAAGACAATGCCAAGTTATGTTATTTGATGTCCCATTAGATGACATAAAAGCACAACTTATAAAAGTCACAACTTAAAATGATTTGCAAATCCATTTCAGCTGTGGTATTAAATCTCAGACATATTTGGCAGTTAAGCACTTTAATTTACCAATTTTATTTACAGCAAAGCTTATTTACATCCATCACATTTCATCTTGCACTCATGAAAACTACAACTGACTGGTTAACACAAGTAAAGTTGTAAACATAAGATTTAAATATACAATAACAGAAATATGTCATTGCTCACAAATAGAAATTACTACACAACAAAGCAATGAATTTGATTTAGTTTACAGCAGCATTTACAAAAAAGGATCCTTGTGTTGTACAACATCCAGTTTGAACTGGCTTTACAAACACAATAACAACAATAACACATCGGCCATTTTTTAAAAATGGACCAATCTGTCACAGTAAACCCATTTTTAACGTTCAGAAACACTGAAATTGCTACAAGTTGCTCTAATACTACCAAATATGGTTTATAGTACAGGTTGTTTGCTGTTTTCTCTTCTGAACATCTTCCTGCGGTGAACATCCAGCTGGCTGACACACATCCTGCAGAGCCTGAAAGAGGCCAGCGCTGCCGGCTGTGGCTCACATGTCATCAGTGCTCTCAGGTTCAGAGTTCAGGCTTGCTTCACTGCCGTCCTGGCAGGGGAAAAGTTACTGCTCGGCTCCCATTACTGCGTCAGCAAGCAGGCAGCCATTTTACAGGCCACCGCTGAGATGAGAGCAGCCCCACGACCGCTGCCCTCCTCCGACTGGATGAAGGCGATCTCGCAGTGGGGCGTGAGTTCCCGGACAATTTTGTGGAACCTGTCACGGAAACTGAGATGGAGAAACAACAGGTTTAGTGTACAGAATCTATCCAATTTCCATCTGTCTCACCTCCTTTTTCACTTTCTCTTCCACTGTTTAGTTATCCTAAACTCTCCACGTACAACTGTTAAGTCTTATTTCATTCTTTTTCTCAACAATACTTCAGTTCATGAAGAGGAAAATTTAAAAAAAAAATGTGAGCTTTCGTTTTGGAAAGTTCAGTCTAATTAAATATGAACAAAATTTTCGAGACTGAGTAATTTGATATGTTCCTAAAAGTAAAATGTGAACAGTTCCTCACCATGGGTGCAGTTTGTAGACAGATCCATCAACCCCCACTGTGATGTCCAGGACTTCCTGGCAGCGTCGCTCCCGCATCAGGTTGATGACGCCAGCGAGTCCTGCACCGCACATGTGAGCAGAGCGAGTGGAGACGCTCTCACAGACCAGATGCACAATGTCACAGTCCAGTTCTGACGGCAGAACGCCCAGCGAGGAGAGAATGTTGTAGATTTGTTTTCTGTCCCCAGTGTCACTGAAAGAAAACGAATAAAGGCACCACAGTTTCAGAACAGCTGCACTTATGTACCTAATATTCAAATGTTCAGTCAAGCATCAGCAAATACTGCAGCAGATAACAGCTGTAAATAGAGCAAAACTAAGTGGTCAAATTGCTTTCTTACATTCACCATCAGTGCTGTTATATGAGCATACGATTACGAAAGACAACATCATTGTTTGTTTTTACTACACTAATGTGCATTTCTCCTGCTCTGTTTATTAAAATACATTCATTCAAATGTCTCATCATATCTTGTTTGTTTTTTTATTTAAAACAACGTAGTTATTAAGCTGCTGCCTGGAAGCATTGATGCTCACCTCTCAACCTGTGAGACGAAGCGGGTCTCAAAGCTTCCACGTGTCTTCAGCAGCTCTGACGCTTCGCCGTTAAACAGCAGGTTTTCATTCACCAGCTTCATCAGAACGAGCCTGACCAGCTCACCCATGTACTTTCCACTGATCAGCTTCTCATAACTACAAAAGGAGAGCCCAAGAGAAGAGACAGGTAGCGTTATAAACAGAGAAGTTCTGTGAGGAAGGATGGAAAATTTTAATTAATAAGAGGTTTTTTTGAGACGGTGGGGAGAAACAGGAAGGTTGTGCTCATAATAAAAAACGCAAAACAACTCTCTGTCTCGACATGGGCTTGGAGAGGAGAGCATGTGAGGATGCCAACGTCACTGCTTAAGAGGCTGAATGAGTCTAGCCTCAGCAGTTGTGTGTGTGTGTGTGTGTGTGTGTGTGTGTGTGTGTGTGTGTGTGTGTGTGTGTGTGTGAAGGGACTGCCAGTGCAAAAAGTAAACAGTCATTAGGCCGACAGGCAGCGGAGAGGGGTCATTAATCTGACACCTCCATCCGCTGACTGACCACTGACGTATGAGGGCTCTTGCCATTTACAAACATCCTCAGGAAAAACAGCGGGTAGCTTAGCAACTACACAGACACCTCAGGTGAGAGTCAGGTGAGTATTGCCACAGAAGGATGATTAATTTAGAAAAACAATAAGAGAACGAGGGCAGGAGTGTTTCGCATGTTTGAAATCACAACCTCTTAATCACGTTAGTCTGAGCTTGAACGTGCACTCGAGTGCATGAGCCAACAGTGGATGAAGCTGAAGGATAGAAACTGACCAGACAAGCCATTTGCTTTCCTGTATGTGTGAGTTTGAGTGCATGTTTCTGGTGAGATAACTTACAGCTGATGTCCGGGGTTAATCGAGGTCTCATCCACCACTCTGTCGTACTCCAGTCTGAAGTCCTCCAGCTCTCCGTTGTCTCCGAACGCCCCCCACTCGGTGTTCACACACATCCGGCCCTCCTCGCCTTCTACCAGCTCCACAGTCCTCATCTCCTCCATGTAACACGCATTGCAACCAGTCCCTGGTGAGAAAAAGAGCAAAATATAATCCTTACATATCTTCTTTTAAAGGGACAATTTAAAGTTGAGTTCATCTATTGGCACATTTTATGCAGCAGGTGTTCACTCAATGTGGAAAAAAATAAATAAAAACACTGTAAATAGTGTGTATGGATATTATATATTAATATAAGATACAAGAGTATTACACGAGAAAAGGAATTAATTCAGAAGATGTTATTGTTATTATTAACAAACAGGGAATAACAATAATAACAATACTACTAACAATATCGATAGTATTTCATATTAATATTAATTTTTAGAGGAAAGTTTAACCTGTTAACCACAAACTTTAAGCCATACTAAAAGCTTGCTTTAAAAGGCTTGTAAGTCTGCTTTTAAAAGTAGCCTCTGTTGTAGCACACTTTAGTTTATATGAAAAAGAAACCAAGACTACAGGGTCATAATGACTGAAGGCATTATGAGGTGATGTAGAGTTAATGCAGGTATAATGAGGATCTGAAGGATCTGTCTAGTGTTTGTTCAGTGAGCATGCCGAATGAGTTTAGTTGTTAGTGTATCATTTAAAACAAAAAGATGCATTTTAGCGTCAAATCTGTTTGTGCGGCACAGTGTAACACTCATGTTTGTGTGTGTGTCGAACACAACTCACCAACAATCATCCCAACTTCACAGCTGCGGTCCTCATAATAGCAGGAAATCATGGTGGCCACTGTGTCATTCACCATGGCAACCACGTCCATTTCAAAGTCCTAAGTGCAAACACCAAATCAGAGTGCAATTAGAGTCATTAGACTGTGTGCACATGTCAAAAACCATCATCTTGCTGTATGTTTATGAGGAAATACAACAACTCTAATTTTCAGTAACTCACCCCTCGTCTTTTGATGGCGTCTCTGAGTAAACCAACAATATTGTTCCCTTCTGCTCCAGAAGCCTTAAAGCCTTTGGTCCAGTTAATCAGGATACCCTGTGGACACACAACAAGACAAACTTTCAATGTATAAACTTAAAAATACTTTTATAAATCCAGCAAATAAAGTCAAACATATTTTTTCTGAAGGAGAAAAGGTGATGGAAGTCATATCTTACCTTGTCAATGTCCTCATGTCTCACAGGAAAGGAGAAGGTGAAACCCAGAGGAAGCTTCTTGTGTTTAATGCGACGTTTGTCCAAAAAGTCTGACATGCACTCTGCTATGTAGTCAAACAGCTGCAGAGAGAAACAAGGCACAGCACTTTTATTTATATCCAATTTATTTATTTAACCCACATCTCAGCAACAAGGCAGCTCAAAGTGCTTCACATCAAGCATAAAAGAAAGAGGCTCTCAGACGGTTCTGAACAGCAATCACAGAGATTGAACACTCGCCACATAACTTATTGAACTGCTAGTGTCACTAACCATTTCAGCTGTGCCTGTCATGGCATCTTCAGGAATGGAGTACATCTGTGTCTTTGTCTCCACCTTCCAGCTCCTCTCCTCGTCTTCACCCACCTTCACAAGCATTACACGGAAGTTGGTCCCTCCCAGGTCCAGAGCCAGGAAATCGCCCACCTCTGTTGAAACACACACTTTGTCTGAATACATGCACTGACTTCACTTTAATGCTGACATCTGCAGAAGTTTTAGCAAATGACAGTGACCATGTTAAGGCTAAGGAGGGGGTTAACCTACCTGATCCCTCAGGAGTGGAGCAGACGTAAGTTGGGAGCATCTTGACGCTGGCCTCCTCATGCGTTTCTAAACGCAGTCCTCTCTCCATCTCGCACTGCATCCTCTTCATGATTTCTTTTAGCTCTTCCTTATTCAGTCTGAGCTCTGACAGGATCTGCTCTACCTGCAGCGAGAGAAGAGAGTAGCAGGTGAGAAACAGCACACAGACCATTTAACTGTGTATCTTTAAGAAAAGATCACATGCAGAGTTTTCACTTATTTGAAACAGATGAGCGGAATTTCACTTTTTAACGATGGAAGAGAAATCAGAAGCAAAAAAGAATTCAGGCAGGTAACAGTTACATGTAATGAAAATGCAAATACAAATGACTTTTATCTCCAGAAAGTCTTAACAGAGAGAAAAGAAAATCTTACCGCAAGGATTTTATCAACCACAGAGTTGTAGCTACTGGGCATCTTCACCCTCTGCTCGAGCTGAGAAGTGACACACGGCATCTTTGCAGATTTGACTAAACGGGTCTCTTTTTTGTTTCTAGGTGTGTGCTGAGTGTGTGTCCAGCCTGTGTGTGTTCAGAGCCAGTGAAGTGTGAGTACAGTTGAACGAGAACCTCAGCTGTTTTTATGCCCAGGTGAAGTGGGCAGGCCACACCAAATGCAAATGCCCACCCCTTCCCAGATCTCACCCCATCTGGCGAGCAATGTTCAAACTCACACACACAAACACACCCACAAACACACACACACACACACACACACACAAAAGTACAGCCTTTGTACAAAAAAAAGGAACTCCATGTGACCTAATTTCTATAAAATGAGTATTAGGCTTTTTGGATATGTCTGTTTTATTGAGAAATAAAGGATTTAAAGGATTTAAATCTATGACTTGGCTCTATCATGATAGGGCAAACACATATCATTCTTTTGTAAAATTAGACACAGACAACACAGCAACATAGAGACTATAGAGACGCTGTATTGTTTGAAACAATATATCACATTCTAGACTGCGGGATTAATGTATCCCATGTTATCATAATGACGTTTTTAATGATTTTTAGTTGATGATTAAATCATTACAAAATATTCTTATGCAACTTTGATCTTGTGTTTAATGTTTTAAAGGACTTGGCTGCATTGACTATCTATAAAATTATTGCTATTATCTAAAGATCTTGAAATTTAAATTTAAAATTCTGCTCATCTAAAAATAAAAAACTTTTTTCAGCCCTGTGAGGTTTTCATGGTTTTTAACCTTTTAACAACGATCTTTGTGGGGCCATTTGAAATATCTGAAGGGAAAAACTTATTAGACAAAACTTTAAAGCCAAGATGTATAAATTAGTTAATAATCTGTTGACAAGCGATTTAATAAATCAGAAGATGTGCAGTGTGTTCAAAAGAGGAGGAGAATTATTATGTTGTAACAGTTACTATAACATATGTTTATTATAATAATCTTTATATTCAATGCTTGGCTGCTTTGAAATAACTAAAGTGTGTCATCAGGGATCCACTCTGAACAGGTTTAAAATTATTTTAAACCCCCCCCCACCAACAAAAACCCAAGATCATATTTGCTCAGTTATCCCAGTGATGTGTCTGTTCCTTCGTTGGCGTATAAACTATCTCTGATAATCTTTTAACCTCATAGAAATAAAGTTGAGATAAATTTCATAAACTGTTCTTTGTTCTGATGTGGCAAGGTGTGACCTCAAGTTCGGCAGACGGATTAATATTTTACAGCCTGACAGCAAGACAAATTACATTTATTTAAAGGTGAACCCTGTGATCTGAGCGGATCCTTTTTTTTGTTTAGAAGAGCAACATGCAAGGCCACATAGTTACTCAACCCTGGAACTTCAGAGGCCTGACAGAGTTAGTCACATATTTGTTTGACTGTCAATTATTCCAAATCAAATGCATGTCTTAAATTAGCAACAGTTAGGGATGAATGACCTTTAAAACTAACTAACAGTATACCAAAGGTGAAGGCCTGCTGAGCTTATCAACTGCAGTGGTTTACCTGACCGCAGGTCAGAGCTTTTCTTAGCTCTGACCTCTGGCTGTGAGGTAACAAGGCCCTCTCTCCCAGTGCCCTGTGGGATTTCTAAATAAATGTTTCAGTAACACTAACCTAAATACACACATATTTACATAAAATACCAGTAATACCTTCTTTTAAGTAATAACCATCCCTCTTAAATTTAATATATTCATCCATGGTGATGATATTAAATTTCAGCTGGAGCTGTTATAGTGTCAAACACTGATTTTTAAAGATTTCAGTGTTTCAACTTAATCTATTTAAGGACATGCTAAAGATCGTTTGATTGTTAAAATATTATTTTCTAATAAATCCACTGACTGATTTTGACACATTGGCCTCACTTTTTTTTTTTTTAACTTTTTCATTTGTATATTAAGTACAAAAATGTAGAGTTTAAAGGTGAAGTAGCTTTATGTTTGGGCAAACAGAAAACATCAATCATCGTCCAGTTGATTCATTGGAGCAAATTACAGTTTTAATGGTATAATCTCTTTCAGTAAAAGACAGCATGCTTGAGGCAACTTTGCATTACCCGTAATATGCCTTCTTGTTTCAAAACCTTTTCTGTTTACTTTCGAGATTAGATAAAGTTTTACTAACCCCTTATAACAGTGGTTAAGCTGTGCTTTACTAACAGATGTGCCATTAATTTGTTTAATTATTAACTGTTATTATTATTAATTAATAGGCTTATCTATACCCGACTCAGTAAATAAACTATTTATTCATAGCCAGACAGGCAGACAGACAGATAGACATGTTGATGGATGGATGGATGGATGGATGGATGGATGTACTGATGGTTTTTGTGACTCATAAGCGGTTGGAAAGGTTATAATAAAGAAGAGGCCCAGTATGAACCATATGTTATCAGTGAAATACCACTTTGACGTTCATGAACCAAATTTCAACTCTTTTTTCTTTACCTTATCCATCGTATCACGACGAGGATTAAATCCTGAGAGTCCAGTCGACCATCAGTGCTCTGCAGTGGAAGTTCACTCCGTCAGGAGTTTGGAAAGTTCCCAAGTTTCTGCAGTTACGTTGTTTAACTTGGCGTCCGTGCAGGAGACGTGAAACAGCGTTATCCTTATCTGGAGAGCCGCTCAACTTAAAGTATATTTCCAGCACGTTTGATCTACATTATGTTTGGCAGCAAGTCTCAAACAAATTTACATATCTGCAGTTTGTCAAGGCCTTGCTAATACGCAGTGCAATTAAAGAAAAGAAGACAGACGTGCCATGGACTAAGTATCAAATGTATTTTACTTCATTCTTGTAGATATGCTGAGGGAAAAAAACATTCAAGGGTTCATCTTCATTCCTGCACATGTTCTACATGCAAAAACCTGTAGCTTGGTCGTCATTCTGGCAGATAACAGTCCCAGTTAAAATCCGCACTGGCGCACTGGATGTACCAATTCCAACAGCCATAACTAGCAAAGAAGATTAAAACACAAAACACTTCAGTCCAAACCAAATTAAGCCACTGCAGTTGATTGACCAAGGTCAAATAAAATGTAACTCAAAAAGAGAGAAAAAAATATGTAAAGCAAACCTCCAGACACCAGCTGGCCAGAAGTTACTGACTGTGGCACTTCAATATCTAACAACGCAACCAAAACTAGTTCCAGGAAAGAAAAATCACTTCTTCCAGTAGTGAAGCTGACCTGTCAACAGATGCTCCTAAAGGCTTAGCGGTTTCCATGCCAAAGCGATTTCAATGTGTTGCCTTGGAAATGAATTACGGGCACACTTCTGCTATGGAAAACACTTACCACTGAGTTAAGTGGCCAGGGCGAAATTGTTAAATGGAGCAAGATTACCAGAGAAAACATCAATTGAGGGTGCCATGTTTTGGTAGAAAAATCTCAAAGCCGCCAGGCTGCTTGAAGCGTATAGACATTTTATTATTATTATTATTATTATTATTATTATTATTATTATTATTATTATTATTATTATTATTATTGTATGTTGTTGTCGTTGTTGTTGTTGTTGTTGGTAGTGGTGGTGGTGCTGGTGGTGGGTGTTATTATTGGCCTCTTAGATGGATAGCCTCTCGTTTGATTTTTAGGGGTGACTACAAGAAAAAGTAAAAAAAAAAACCCAGAAAAAAACAGGAAACAAAAACCACATGTCCATTAGTTACAACTTCCACATTTTATTGAAATACTTTAACCTTTTTGAATATATACCAACAGGTGCTGAGTAGTAGACACGCTACAAAAAGTTTAAGCTGTTATCTAAAGCATAATATACTGTATATGTTCATATAGTTTTGTTTTTACAGATCAGGTCATATAAAAAAATGTCTCCCACGCAATGAACGAGACAGTCCGAGCAGAGAATATTTATAATCATATAATATATTTATAATCGATGCATTTTAGCAGTTATTTTCTCCCTAGTGGCCTTTTCACTGCATGGATTATAGAATAAAGGCACCGAATAAAGACTTTTGGGAGAAAACAACTCGGTTTCATAATGGTGTTTGGATGCAGTAAACATTTAAAACTTTTTTTATGTAAGTTTACAGATGAGAAAAAGTGTAGAGCTATTCGTCTTAAACTGATTGTTATTTAGAGATGCAAGATTTTAGAAACTCTCCCTAACTTTTATCTGAAAACGGTACTAGGACGGCAGAGGCGTCTTTGTTTCCACCGGACCCTATATTCCGCTGGACCGCTTACGGATCGTGACGTGGTTGTTGGTTAGTAACTAAACCGCATATTGGAAACTAAACTTAGCGTTAACTACATTGCGATTAGATCGTCGTATGTCGGCTATACATATTAATGAGTTTTAGTTGACGTGGAATAAAAAGTTTGTTCGGTTGTTTTGGCAGGAATCAAACTGTTTGCTGCTTATTTGTGGGGTAAGTTAGCAGAGGCCTCACGAAGACCAGATATCATCTGTAGCTAGCTGTGTGCTGACTGGATTTTTAGAAATGTAACGTTATATAAGGTTTAAACCGGTTTTCGCTACCCGATCACCAGTCTTTGACAACTTCCTTCTACTTGCTGTCAGTTTATCAAGTTGTCTTCGTCTAGAGGAAAAGCTTTCATGTTTCTTAGGCCCAGAACAGCTAACAACACCCGGTTAGCTTATTAGCTAGGCGGCTACTTTTTCTTGTAAGCTAACACTTGTCAGTTAAACTCAACTCAAGTTTTCTTTTTGCTGCGTTAATGTTGGCAGGGACGCTAGCTGTTTGGGTCGCGGCAAATGCTCTCATGTGACCGTGTTTGTGTCATCCTTCAAATTAGATCATCAGGCCAGTTTGATCCTGTTTACTGTAACAGACTAATCAGAACTGATTCCGGCGGCAGCATGAAGCTCTACAGCCTCAGCATCATTCACAAAGGAGCGACCAAAGCCAACCTACTCAAAGTGGCATTTGACCTCTCCTCTTTCAGCTTTTTTCAACGCTCTAGGTGGGTCTGACTGGATGTATCTTACATCCTAAGTGTGAGCGTGACTTTTTGTTGTTTTTATGTGTCAGTTGGTTATAATGTAACAAATTTCATAACTAATAACAAGCAGCTTTACATTATTCAGTGTTATTTGGTATTAAGTAGTGTTGTCTGACCATAATTGGACGCTTTGCTACCAGTGATATTTTTGTTTTCGTTTGTTTAGTGTTCAAGAGTTCATGACCTTCACCAGTGCCTTGATTGTTGAACGGACATCACAAGGAAGCCGTGCCTCTGTCAAAGAACAAGGTAAAAATGAGGGAGTTAAGCCAAGTCTGAAGGTCATGTGAAAATTTTTTTTTTGCTGACCTAATTTCTATTTTTCAATTTGTGCCCGATCGTAAGCTGATTTCTATTTGGCTTTATCGTGATGAAGTGGTTTAAAATGTCCCAAAACACTTTTTTTTTTAAACTAATTCTTACTTATTGAAATTGTGTATGTGTTGCGGCACACATATTTTGCTCTTGTTACAGAACCTTATCGACTGTGTTGTCATGTGTGCGACATAAGTATGTAGTTAATATTAACAGTGCCAGATAGGGCTGCTCTTTGCGTCACTTTTGACAGTAAGAGCTTCTGTTGTGATTTTTTTAACAAAACTTTGGATATCTGTAGTCTTATTTAAGATATAATCAGCCCCTGGAAATGCAAGTTTTTGCCTTGGGTTATTCACAGGAGTTTGACTTCTGGATCATGTTATGGTTAAAGTAAGGAAGAGTCCTCTGTTTGAACCCAAATAGTTGTTAATTAAATTCTGAGCTCTCCTCCCGCCGGTAAACTGCTCCACATCTGGGCAGAGTGGTGAGGCCTCGGGTGTTTATTCCTTCAGAAGCTTTAGTCTGCCTTGACTTCCTTGTTGGTGCAATCATTGTCAGCAACTGTCAGCAAGCATTTGACCCTCAGCACCACCCACCCAACCCACACAATACACACATCCCTGCAGTAAGCTTGAGAAATTCAACGTATCAAATGTTAATTCAATATTTGAATGTCAATGAGCTTTGAACTGTTTGGTCCAGGTGTGTCCTGAAAAGCACATCAGTCATCATTTTTTGTTCTTTTAAAAAATCTATTTTTATCTCTGCTTTTGCTGGACAAAGTGAACTAACTTTCTGTGGGTTCACATGGACCTTAAGACCAGATATTTTATCACATGAGATGACATCAACATTGATGTATGTTTTCTTTGTTTATTCAGACTACCTGTGCCATGTGTATGTAAGACACGATAACCTGGGTGCTGTGGCCATCGCAGATAATGAATACCCACAGAGAGTCTGCTTCTCATTGCTAGACAAGGTGAAGACAGTAACAAGCAAATGGATATATATTAATATACTTTGCTGTCAACGTCAGTAATGAAATCCCTGTCTGTTTTTAGGTATTAGAAGAGTTCTCCAGGCAAGTGGACAGTATAGACTGGCCCTCTGGTAACCCTGAGACCATTAACTACAAAGCCCTGGATGCTCACCTCTTGAAATACCAGGTCAGTTTGTAACCAGTTTTATCGGGAATTATGTCAAAGCAAACTTGGTTGTTTACCAAATAGTACTGAAAGTAAGGTAGAGGAATGAAGTTAAGTCTGTGTTAATAAAATCCTGCCAAATAATCATTATGCAATTAGAGTGTACTTGACTTATTTGTTTTTCTCACAGAACCCCAGGGAAGCAGATGCAATGACCAAAGTGCAGGCAGAGCTGGATGAAACAAAGATCATTTTGGTAGGGGAAAAAAAACCTCCCTAAACTGAGACCAAAATCTTTGAATCAAGTGGATAAAACATACATAATTTTTTTTTCACACATATGAAAAGCACACACAGTACATTTAGAGAGATGTTAAAAGTTTATTATTAGTTCAATGGTCTCAGAATTTTAAATCTAATCTACAGACCAGTGTCTGGTGTCAGTGTATCAGTTTTATTGACCTTATTGTGGGTGTCTGAAACACGAAATAGCCTTTTCACATGACCTTAAAAAGTAAGAAACTTTTATGAACAATTATTTTGTTTCTGTAGCACAACACCATGGAAAGTCTGTTGGAGAGAGGAGAGAAACTGGATGATCTTGTGGCCAAGTCAGAGCACCTGGGGAACCAGTCTAAAGCCTTTTACAAGACTGTGAGTACAGATGACCTTAATGGCACAGAGCATGAAGTCTCATGGACATTCAGTGTTTCAGACGTCTGATTGTGTGCATGTTAAATCTGCAGGCACGGAAACAGAACTCATGCTGTGAAATCATGTGATGCCGCTGCCTCGTCCTCGTGGACACGCCTCTCTCTCTGCCTTTCTGCTTTTCCTACAACTCCCATCATGCACTTGCAACCAGCTCTAGACACAATTGACAGAACAGACGCTGTCTTAAACCGGGATGAGGCGTAAGGATACGAGCAAGAAGGGGTGGAGGGCAGTGGCCTGCTGAAGTGTGACCTCTCCGGACTGTGGCTGATGGGGGCTGAAGGAGTGATGGGGTTTGGTCAGGGGAAGAAGTAACTACATTTGAATTTTTTTTTAACCTTTCAAAGAGTAAACATCTGTGTGGTGTTTCAATACCAGCTGGGGACATAACAGTGTGATGTTGTGTAATGGTAATGTATTGTTGAAACGTCTTCAAACCATTTTATGTTATTCAGAATCAATCAGATCTTAATCGACTGATTTCAGAGAGTATTATCCACAGTTGTGCTTCTGCTTCAAGGCAACTTTTGCGACCTCACAGTCCTATCCTGTAAATTTAAAGAATGCATCAACATTTTGATTCTGTTCTTCTTGGATTTTGTTGCAGAAGTAACCCTTATTACCCACTAGGTGGCTCTATTTATTTACTTTGATGGTTCAGTGAGCCTCATCACAAAGGTCAATCCAAAAACTAATGTGAGCCAAAACAGCAAATGGCTGCTTGGTTTGAGATATTAGAATCCCACATTGAAACATGTTTGTTAGACTCGATTAAGTCAGGCCGCTTCTTTGCTCTTCTCTGTCTACTGTAGTGTTAATGAAATCTTAAACATTCCCACTTTGAGTGAATGTGTTATTGAGTTGTGATGCATCTTAAAAGCTGAGACGTGGAAGAATAAGTGTAAAATGTAGAGATATGTTTCTTCATAGATGCAGCCTTATTGCTGTGTGGCTAACAAGTAACGCCCCCCCCCCCCCTGTCCTGGAGGAGCATTCTCTTTTTTAAATTTTTGTGCTGTAACTATGCTTTTCACTCCGATAGCAAACGCGTTAAAACTTGAGTAGGTTTTTAGAAATCAGAAGCCCACTCAGACCTCTGCAGTCCAGGGCTCGTCTGTACCTCACAAACCTGGAATCGCTGACATTTTACTATCATTTATTGAAACTGATTCTGGGAATCCTCGGGTGCCATTGCAGTCTGGCCTCAAAATGCTCCTGAAATGGGTGTGGTGTTTGAAAAGAGAACCAACTTGCTGTGTGATTTTATAAATGGAGTGATCTCACATCCCAGTCTTATTTCAAGACACTCCACATTGGACTTTTTTTCTTTTTACTGTCAGCACTGTTTGCTTTGTATTTAGGTCTGACTGGTTAGAAATGTCTTTCTTCGGGATAAAGAGATGCCTTTGGTGGTGTGTTTTAGATGTTTCTCTGCTCGCTTTCTGCCGTATGCGTGTATGATTTGCTGATATGCAACATCTGCAGGCTGCATTGATGTTGAGTGCCTGTGTGCTGTGTGTGTGTGTGTGTGTTTGTGTTTGTGTGTGTGATCTGAATTGCTTTTTCTGCTTTTACGGTGTAAACTTTTGTGCAATATCTCTGCAGACTGTTGGTGTATGTCTCTTTAACATAGAGAGAATAAATGGAACTATTCTCATAAAGGACAAATTGACCTTTGTATATGCTATTCTTATGACTCATTTCCACATGAAAAGTGTCAGTGGGGTTTTTTTCTGACATATTTGTTTAATTTCTTCTTTTCAAAATGTTCCAATTAATGTGCTGAATTTGAAAATCTGTCAGCTGTAGCTATTTGCAGGTCACGTCTTACTGACCAGTGTGTGTGTGTTAAACGGTCTGCATTTAACATTTTGATCCAAATGTGGTTTGCACATTAAAAACTGCAGATAATAAACAGTTCTTTTCTGTCTATAATAACATTTTGTTCTTGGATTTCTTTTTTTCATGTAAACACTGATTGTTTACAGAACATGTAATCTTGCACAGATAAACAAAAAAAAAGGTCTTCTGTTGTGTCGGTGGTTCTTTCAGGCATTCAGTGGAAAACTTCTTTTTTTTTTTACAAGGTGGCAGTGAGGTGTTGGAGGAAACCTTGTAAAACAATGCAAGAGAAGGCTTTTCTTTCCGAGAGTCCCTGCACAGTCAGCAATCCTCTCCTTTCTGCCCCTGAAGTCAGCTGAGAAGCCGATGCGTCCTTTAAGTGTTGTAGGAAATGTTACTTTTAGACTGGAGCCCATTCAAGATCAGACATGCTACTCGTTTAAAACAACTTTTAAACGATCAAAACCAAGAGTTTCTTTCAAGGAAATGCTTTTACATATAGAAATTGCCATATGAAAAGCAGTGAAAGCGAGGAGTTTGCTATTTTTATAAACTGATATCATCACTGGAAGCTTATTGTTAAAAACAAAACACGAGCCTGGAGGTTAGTCAACCTGGAGCGACTTTTAACTTCCCTGCATGCTTTCAAAGTACTCTATTCAACTATATCCGAGGTTTTTGTCCGTTTGAATTGTAAAGTACGAGTTCAAAAGAAGCCCTTGAACGCAGCACGAGAGGTGCGTCTCGGCGCACAGCTGAGGTGAGAAGAGAACAGCGCGAGCTGATGAAGTCTGACCCCACTGCTTCAAAATATGTGGACGGAGGTGAGAAACCAGAGCTGGACTATTGGCACCGGGAACAGCTCGAAGGTAAGAGACAAGAGAAGAAAAACAGAAGAAAACAGAAGCTTTTCTTTGCTTTTTTTCGAAGCGCAGTAGATCACCGAAAACAAATCTTTTGAGCCAAGAGTGAGACACTGTCGGGATGTAGTCATAAACGTTACGAGAGCCGAGAAGGACTTTGATATAGTTCAACATTACGTGATACTTTGCATAACTGATTCACTTATTTACAAGCCCTTAGTAGGTGTTATTTCACTAAGGTTATAAACTGGAGCAGTAGCTGTTTTATCACGCTGCTACAGGATTTGTGGAAAAATGTGGGTCAGCCAACTTATTTTTTCTTATCTTGCGTGTTTTCTTTATCCTAGCGCCTGTCGCTGCCTGAAGCGCTCTGATTTTCCACATTGTTGGACTTCCTGCAGAAAACTTCCCCACTTGTGCTGTAAACAGCATGACTTGTTGCTGATCTAGCGTTCCCTTTTTCTTTTTCTTTTTCTTTCTCCTCCAAACATTTGTGATTGTCTTAGTGGGCGGATTTCAACCTGCACAAGGCCAGTATATGAGAGCTGCAGTGGTAGTGTGTCCTGTCCTGTTTTGTCTGTGCCCTCTGCTCTACATTTTTTTTCTTCAAACATGAATGTTTTCCTACATTTTCAGATGGTTGACCCAGATGTCCTTACACAGCAGCTTTTGCACACACTTCAGCAGAAAAATGGTGAGCTTCATCTCCTCTGTCTTCTTCAGTTGTAGTCTTATCTACAGGATCAAACACTTAATCTGAGTCACAACGCATCTGTTGTAAACTGTATTCTCTGTTTTATAACTCTAATTCTCATAAAAGCTCAACCACATGGATGTGCACCACAGTGCTTGATGCAATCCGTAGGTGGATGAAATCGCATTCCCTGACAAAAATGGCTTTAGCTTTGAATGCTGATGTTGTGTAACAGTGCCTGAAAAACAGAGGAATCCACCTCAGATAAATTCCAGCCTCAGGTGACTGGCAACTAAAGGCAATTTCATTTCTGTCCAACACATCACACATAACAAAGTTTCCAGAGACACTGAGCAGTGCACGCCCAAAATTAAGGTGCAGTCACCACAACCATGCAAATTATTCAGAGTGGCAAGTTAAAAAAAAAAAAAAGTCATGGAGACAATAAGAGACTGCAGAAAGCGCTGTGGTTACAGATCAATGCTCACAGGCCAGAAGACGAACTGTAGGGAGAGAAGCTGGGAGTTACTGATGAAAAAGGAGCTCAGGAGTCTGCGGAGGCTCATAATGAACATAATGACGGCTGGTGAAGAAGTGGCTGTATACTCTGTGTTCAAAATGACCACAGATTTGAACCATGACTCTGACACAGAATCAACAAACAATACTTATCATGACCTGAAGCTGCTTGGGTGTAAAGATGCTGCATCCACATTCACATTACTCACACTTCATCATTCAGGTGCTGTTTAGTTCATAAATACCACCTTTATGCACATCCCAATCCCATATAATCTCATCTATGAATCTGTTATGTAAGTAAATGTATCACACACACACACACACACACACACACACACACACACACACACACACACACACGTCATCATTTACATTTTACATTGTTAGTCAAGTGTTTCTGTTTTTTCCCCCTTTAAGCTTCGACTGCAGCTGCCACTGGTCCTTCTCATGCAGAGGACTCCTTAACTGGGACCAGTGGGATCATCCCTGGTAAGTCCCACTTTACCGACCCTGAAAGACCAGTTTCAGTAGGAAACAACTGATACGCAAGATGTGCCGCCCTTAGCTAACAAAGCCCCTACGACACAGACCGAAACCCGAAATGAGGGGGGATAAGGTCAAACCATGAAACAAACTCTAAATGAGCCTTATTTGTGTTATCATGCAAAAAAAAATTGTTTATTTTTATTTTGATTATATTAATTCTGGTCATTTCCAATGGCTGCATCAAATTTTTTATTTTTTTTTAAAAGTACTCTAATCAGAAACTGGTAGTTTTTGTCACATACATGTTTAGAAATGCAACTCCCTCATAACGCACACACTTCTGTCTCTGTGTGTATGTCTATATGAAGTGTTTGGGTGACTTTCCAGTTCTGTTTCCTGCTTATCACTCGAGGCTTTTAGTTGAACTTTTGGCCTGTAATGTTTTCCTGTTCTCTGTTTGCTTGGAGGGGGTATAGACGACCGTGTGCCCCTATCAGGGCATACAGGGAGTGTTTCACTGTGAAAGCCTGCAGATGTTTGTCTGAACCAGAGGCAGCACTTCTGCGGGTCGTATCTGACAATGGGGCCTCTATGCAACCCTACAATTACTTAAAAGGAACAATTTAACACAGTCTCAGTAAACAGTGCACTTCTTTGCGGGTGAACAACTCTTACTCACAGGAAGAAGACTGTTGGCTTAAGTCTGCAGTTGTTTCAGTCAGTAGTCTTTCTCTCCCATGTTATCATTTTCCCTGTCGCTACATTAGAACAACAGCATCTCCTAAGGTAGCGACACCCACTGAAAATGACATGTTTTAAACAAATATTTGAATCATGCAATAAGGCAGCAATGGTCAGTTCTTTCGCAGGGATGAAGTCGTTTCAATGGTCAGTTGATTATGATTGGTTTAAATGAAATGCAAACATGACAGAGCACTTTCCTCCCACTGTACTTGAACTATAATGGGTTCAAGGGTTCGAGCAGACCTTTCTCCAGCGCTGGCACCGGGCTAAAACAAAGTGTGGAAATAAGTCTGGGCATGTGAAACTAATGTTCAACTGTCCACTGTTCTGTTATAGCACTCATCTCATGTGCTGGTCAGTTCGCCAGATCTAGACTCAGCTTTTAAGAAAGGGCGGTGAAATTCCACAGGTCTCAGCCATGGACAGGGATTTTCTGAATGCTGGATGGTCTGATGATCTCTGAAAGATGACATTTACAAATATACAGGCTCTACAGGAAGGGAGACATTCCCAAAGCATCAAAGATACTCAAGTACTGTTCTCTAACCGAGCGGCTTAATGTGTTTTTTTGTTTGTTTGAATTTTTTTTTTTACTGCATAAACTTGATAAATATAGACAAATGGGAAAAATAAGGTGTTTTAACATGATATAAGCCACAGTTTTTGTTTGTTTCTTTGAGACTAAAGTGAACATAAATCCTGCAACACTTCCTGCAGAAGATTCAACATGTAGTGAATTATGCTCCACTGCGTGCATGTGTTCATATGTTTGAGAAAATGTATAGCCATGTTCAGCGTGTGCGGATAAACACATGTATGTTTGCTTTTAGGTGCAATCGCAGCCACAGTGTTCATCGCCTTTTTGCTCGGTCTCTACGCTCTCCTCTGGAAGTGCATGGTGTCACCGCCACAACGGTAAAGAACAGATGCAAGCCCTAACTTGATTGTGCCGGAGCTTTGATTTGATTTTGTTGACACAGCAATCCCGCACGCCTCAGTTTGTGTCACGGCTGAACTTTTAATCAATTGATTGACTGTTTTCTTACACTCGTCACGTAAATGCACTGATTTTGTGCTTCCGCTTCCAGAAAGCCCAGCAAGATGAGGGTGAGAGTACAGCAGAGGGCTCCTGTGTGAAGACTGGCTTCTGTTGCAAAGGTCATTTTGGATCTTCATAGTGCAGACTAAAACCTGAGAGCAAACTTTACTCCCAAGTCAGAGAGAAAAAGACACCAGATCCAAAGATCGAACGACTCAACTGAGTGGACGCATCACTTGTTTCCCTGGGTTTTTTCTGTCTGCTGGTGGCTGCTGTTGACTCAAAGCTCCATGTTGATGTGAAACACTTTTTTTTTTTTTGGCAGGTCACCTTGTGCTGCTTTCTTTTTTTTTTTCTTTTCCCTTTTCCCTATGAACTCTGCACTACTGAGAAGCGAGGTGGCTCCAGCCACAGCTCGCTCCGTCGACCAATAAGCTGTGTGGGTGTGTCTGAGAGAGACACACAGAGAGAGACACTGTTGTATATTTACCATATGTATATTTTGCATGATTTTTGCGTGTTTTGTACCTGCACCAGATGGACAGTTACTTTTACTTACAGCTACTTACTGTTTCTTTTTAACAGTTTTGAAAATAGATAAAGGCACCAGTAGGTTCCATTTACATTCATTTTAATCTGTCCTTCTTTCTTAGATTTACTTGGGAAAACTCCTAAAGCTGCCATGATGTTCAGGACAATCAGTCAATCACCTCACTCAAGTCTTTTTAATAGCATTAAGTGGATTTTTTTATTTTGTTTAAATCGCTTTCCTCAGGGCATTGTAACGACTGTATGACTTTTGAGTGTGATGAACTGTGACTTGTGGGTTTTTTTTATATTAAGTTGACTGTGAATATTAATAAATGGTAAGATCAATGAGTCACAGTTCAGTTGAACTTCAAATAAAACTCAGTCATCAGACTCAACCTGTTCTTCTGTACGGTGGCCTATTTCTAACTCATCATGAGTAGGTAATGAAGAAACGCTGACTGTGGATGGGTTTACGCAGAAACTGAGCAAGTAACAGATTTTGAGTGCCATTGTGAGTGCAAAGGGGAAAATCTTGCTCTAGTTTATGTGTGATGGGCATCAATAAAATCAGGTCAGTTTCATAAGAGTGCAAGAACTCCTGAATCCCAGAATCCAAACGATTAAAAAGAAGAGAAATCATGAAAAAACTCATCGCATCCTGTATAAGTGGACACAGTCCAGCAGCCGCTGAGTCATCCTGTTTAATTATAGCAATTATTTACATGCTGTCACAGTGCAGCCACATCACAGTTCTGGCACTTTGTTGTTTGCAGAACCTGTTTTGCAACCTAGAAAAAAATAGAATCACCACCTTGCAGTTGTATTCCTCCACCAAGCAGAGTAGAGTAGTCACGTTTTACATTAATGTTTGTCCAGACTTGCATATAGTATGTGCAGTGAAGGATTTGGTGGAATTTCAGGATCACTGTCATCTTTATTGGTTTATATGTTCACCTATTCAAGAAATTAGTCTCTGGTTTTACATCAAACTCAGTGTGCTTACACAGAAATGGACATATCCCTTGGAATGAGTCCCTCCAAAAGAAAAACACACCAGAAAAACTCACTTAATGTTAAATTATAACTAACATACGTTTTTGATTCATTTGAGCCAAATTCTTATGACAGTAAAAACCAATCTTCCTACCCGTTAGCAACCTTATGGAAGCACTGCACAGAACTGAGTTCAAGCTTTGCAAATAAATATTGATCACATTTTCTTTTAACTTTTTCTTAAGGTTTTTCTCTTTCTACATGATAATTCAAAACAGGCTTCAAAACATGATTTGATGATGCCTGACAATTAAAAGATTAAGATGGCCATGTTCAGCTGTCTTACCAGCAGTACCTCTTGTGTGTTATAGATAACATCTATAGTCTATAGTTTAAGGTTAAGTTAAGGTTAAGTTCCCTCATGTGTTGCTTTCACTTGGAACGGCACGAGATTGTTTTGTTCGTTGGGGTTTTTCTCAGTTCCTGCAGATAAAAACCCTGTATGGTTTTGAAATACTCTGCACATTTCCTGTTTTCGGCTCTACACTCAATAGGATAAGCACCGCAATCTACAGTTTGTCCAGTCATATCACATATATATACTATATGTTTTAACAAGATATTAACACAAGGTCTTAATATGTTTACATAAGAAAGCTGCAGATTTATATTATGTCTCATGAACAAAGCATATTTTTACAGTGTTTAAACTCTGTGTGTGACATAAACATTTGTTGGTGTTTATAATCATCATATTTCATTGGAAATGTAACCAAATACAACACTGCATGATTCCTGCAGGCTCTCAGATGCCTCATTGATTCCACTGAACCTGATTTCCTGTTTCTCAGTCAAATCATCCTCCGCTGTGTGAAAATAAGTCTTGTTTGTGACGTTTGTCCTTTGTTGAGGATCTGCTCTGTGGCAGAGCACAGACTGTGGACAGTAGTCTGTATGGAGCGGCACGCAGGACTGAGAACCAGGGGAGAGCGGTGCATTCAGGGGCTCTGTGGTTGTTTCATTGAGAGGAAGTTTGGAATTCAGGATTTCAATGTCACAGCTGCTGCACTCCTCCACCTCCTGAGCCTGCAGCCTCTCACTGATCTGTGCAAACATGCAAAGGAGATCATGATAATGTGAACTGGATTCATATGAATTAAATAATAAAAGCAGCTGCATATCAGTGGGCTTAACGTATGGAAAAAGTGGTGTGCTTGTTTCTGTCCACGCAAGGTAAATTGTTCACAGAGTAGGTCTGTTTTGCTTTGTAGTTCACCACAAACAAGAATATGTGGGGGCAACTCTCTGTGTTTGCTTTAGAGTAGACTCAAAGACAAATGTTTGCAGTTTTTTCTGTTGAACTATAGATTTTTGGAAGTTTGTAGGGGGTCATCATGGTCATTGCCCTGAAAGATGTTTTTTTTTTAAAAAATATTCTGTGTTTCACAAATCTATAGAATGGAGATTGAGTACAAAATTTTATTTTGATCTGTAATATTAGAAAAAAATATATAAATTGGACCCCAACTGACAAATACAACATTTTTCCTTCGATGCCTACTTAAAATCTGTTATGTACCTACGAATTTTAAGGTTATTTTATTTATTTTAACAGCTGATCAAAGAGGTGCTTCCTGAAATCAATCAAACCCCAACCAGATCAATCAGTAAATGTATGCCAGAGATTCTTCACCTCTCTCAGAGAAGTCTGGTGTCTCCCCACAACCCAAACTTATAAAAATTGATCATGAATAACCAAAACATCGACATTTATAAACTATTGGCAAAGACTACAACAAACCATGCATTTAAAATACATATAAAATGCATTGTTTTTATTATAAAAGTGCCTGGCAGTGGTTACCAGTTTTGTTGACTGTAATTTGATGTTTCACACCTCCTCAGTGATTTTTTACTATGAACACTAAAAACTAAGGACACAGACGCAGTGAGTCAATAAACTCACTGTGTCAGCTGTGTGCACATGTTTGTAAAATACATTAAAACAATAAAAAAAAATGTGTCTGTCATGTTAAGTTTCTCAATAAGTTTTAAAATATTTACATACATTTTATTTGTAACTAAACTGATAGCAGAGCAGTGTGGTTCTTTTTTTCACCATTTAAAAAAATACATATAGATAATATGTCATCTGATTATATGAAATCTTTTAAGGCATATGTGGACAGCGAATGTTTAAGCTGCTGAGTTCATCCACTTCAGATTTAATGTGACCAGTAATATGAACCAAATGTGTCATGTTGTTGGCACATAGCGGTTGTTTCCTGTCAGTGTGTGTCATACCTCATACAGGAAGCTGTCTAACTCAGGAATTTTGATGTTCATACCAGCAGGATAAGCGAATATATCCCTCAGGCCAGTCTTCAGCCTGGAGGAGAAACAGAAACAGAAACAGACAGAGGAGAGGAGCTGCTGGTCGTCTCCTGCAGGAATGAATTGTTAAGTCGAGATTTGAATATGAAGTTGCTCACATTTTTCTCTGAGGCCATAGGAGGACGATGCAGCACAGCAGCAACAAGATGGGAGTCAGTATCTTGGCCACATGAGCAGAGTCTGGCAGAGGAAACAGAAAATGAGCAGTTTACACCATCAGCTAGGAATATCCGAGAGAGAGAGAGAGAGAGAATGCTGTTGAATATTTGTGTCTCTGTGATTGAGCTGGATTTAGCAGAGCTCACAGCTGATTCTGGTCCTGATGGTGATCCAGGCAGGTTCTCCGGGCCCCTCTTTGGTAAGAGCGCTCACAGAGAAAGCATACTGCTGGTTCTGCTGCAGACCCTTTATGGTCACAGACTTCTTCTGTGGGTCTGCCACTGACACGTTGAACAGATCTAGATGTATGACAGATTATAAATGCCTCTTAGTGTAATAACGACTCAAACTAGTGTTTTGTCTCGAACCAGATTGTTTTGGTTTTTTTTTAAGACTGATGAAGAACAACAGAAGCTCTCTTCTGCACTCACTAGCACCGTGATGACGTGACAGCACATTGGTTCCTGTTTCCTGCACGGTAACCAAGTAACCAATGATGAAGGCCAGATGAGCGGGATCATTCTCATCAAAACACCACTCTAGTGTCACAGATGAGGAAGTACTCTGAACCAGTTTGACCACACTGGGGGATTGTACAGATTCTGAGGAAAACAAGGGGATTTTGGGGAAGCAAGCTTGAAAGAGTCAATTAAAATTGCAACAACAGAATTTAAGTTACATTTCAAGTTTCTCAACGAATGTGAACTGACAGAAATTTTTCCACTGATTTAGAGTTTGTGGTTATTTGCTCATCAAATTAAACCTGCTGCTCTGCTCACAGATGTCAGTCACTAAACATAGTTTGCAGAGTCTTCTTGTCTCTGCTCCCTCCTGCTTAATCTTTTCTATCTATCTGACTAACAGGAAAGATGGTGTCTTGTGCGTAGATGACTTCTGGAGGATGTCATCATTATAGGCTCTGAAGAAGACATCCTGTTTCTAAACTTAAGCTGCCACACCTTATTGAAAAATGTCTTTTTTTTAACCGTGAGCTCATGACCTCATCTCTCCTGCAGTTTGTCTCACTATTCTGTTTGAAGAACCAGTTCTGAGATCTATTTTAAACTCCTTTACTAAATGCATGTGAAACCAAAAAAAAACTTCTAATCAACCTCATGAGGAAATGTTGTCATCAAATGTGTATAAATACACAAACACACATTTCCAGGAACAACACTCACGGAGCTCTTCTGAGTAGCCAGTCTGTATCTCAAGCAGTCTGTGTCCACTTTCTGTGCACGCATAGATGTTAAATGTGTATCTGCATCCTGCTTTGAAAGCTCCTGCAAAACAAAGTGTTTGACAGTCAGAGCAGAAATAAGGAAATCTTACAGCTCATACATGCAATTATCCCTGCAGGAAAACAACCCGACAAAAACTTACTCGCAGGCAGAGATAATGTGTTGATTCCCTTTGGCACCTTCATCCACTGCAGAGTGCAAGGCGCTGTGGTTCCCAGAGTGCACCACTCCACAGTATAGCCACAGGTGGCAGCGTCCTGCTTATCCCAAGACAGGTTAAAACCAGCACCTGTGCTGCTGCTTAGCTGCTTCTGTACCGGGAGGTTTTCTGCACAGACACAAATTTTGGATTGAAAAGAACAGCAGTGATAATGGAAAAAAACAAAACAAAACAAAAAGATAAACACAAAGATGCTTGCTGAGCGAAAAAACGTCCACCGTTGCCAAACTGTTCCTGTCTCACTGCTACATGGTATTTCTTTGTCTCACAATTAGTCTCAAAATGACTCACTTGTCACTGTAAAATGATCATGAAACACATCAGAAATCCAAACTCTGGATCAATATTAACATCCCATACATTTTGCAAAAGTCTGTGCATTAATTTTTAAGATATCCATCTGGTAGTACAACAAACACTCAGGCTTAATAACAGCAAAAAACTGTTAATAAAAGAAGGTTTGAGGAAAGTAAAGACCATTGACCATATTATCATAGTTGTATCTCAGCTCTCACCTCCATCGTCCCTCTGTGGGATGGTGATGTGAGCAGGGATGGCGGAGCCGCTGCGGAGAACAGCCTGGACAGTGAAGTCATACTGTCTTGAACTGACAGAGACAACTGTCTGAGTTTGTCCACTGTTCTCCTGCTTGGTCCAGTTTTGACCTTCCTGACACCACTGAACTATGTAGCCTTGAATGTCCACTATGGCTGCTGAGCCGGGAACATGCTGAGAACAAAAGCGGTCATGAAAGATGGGAGAAGTTCATGCTGCAGTGACGGATATTTCATTAATTAAACCAAAAAGGGAGTTTTTGCGCTAAGAGGGTTGATTGATAAGTTCATGGCCTAAGGTAGAAGGAGTTCACTTTAGAAAACCTAAAACATTTTTCTTTTCAACACAGTCTCCTCTCCTCCTCCAAACTGTTGCTCCTTCATCTTAGGGAGGTGTTAGTCATGTGAGTCGTGCAAAATCAGGTAATAGGGTGGGCGTTGTGCACGTTTGAATCCACATTCCTGGACTGCAGCCATCACCGCTGTGGACTTGTGGGCTGGAGCCTTGCCCTGACTTGCACTTTTCAATCACTCAAAACAAAAATAACACGAAAGATATTAACTTTGAACTTTCTGTGTTATCGCTCAGAGGGTTCACATGCACAGGCATGCAAAAGAAGGATTGCACAACTCATATCTTTGTATTTTTGGCCCAAAATTTATCAACTACTCTTTATATCAATCGTTTGGAGAAAAACAAAGGAGCTCAGAGTCTTACTGGATTCCAAAAGAGCGTCACTTCACGGCTGTTCCAGTCAGTTTGCTGCTTTATTGTCCGCCATACATCCAAGGTCACCAACGGATCTGAGGTCACCAGTGGATCACATGATGTTTATGGCAAAGTTTAAGCTAACAGGAGAACTTCAGTGATAGCTATGGTACACTTCAACTAGGACTTATCTTATTGGCTCAACTGCTTCTGGCCTGACTAAAATAAAATATCATTGCAGAGGAGGGAAGAAAATTGAACTTTTTGGTGGTCGTGTCAGCCAATTTTTCACAGCCATGATATCCTGAGACTCAGATTTTTAAGGATTAATTTCATATTAATTCTTGCCCTGAAATAGAATCAATTATTAGAAAAATCTTAACTTAGTCTGACTTTGGTCCTGACCACAGCCTGTAAAAACTGTACTATCCTGGTAAAACTTACAGGTTTTGAAGGAAATAGGCTTAGTCCATTCACCCCAGATCCTTCCATTGACAGAGCAGCGTACCCTGGCAATGTGGCGCGTGTTGGGAAGTAGATGCTCCAGGCTGGCGTTGCAGAGTCCATTCACACTGTTGCAGCTCAGCTGTACGGAAAACACGTGCAATAAAATGTTAAACGTTTGATTCTGCAGTTTAAATCATTTAGCTCGACCCATTGAAGTTACCTCAGTTGTGCTGCCTGGCTCTGCAGTAACCTGACAGAGGAGGTTCAGTTGAGTCAAGTTTGCATGCACAATCCAGGACACAGTGGTGTTTGTCACCCCTGGACTCAATCTGTCCCACTCCACAACAGGACACACTAACAGCAAAACACACATGTGAGAAATACAACACTATCAGAGGGATCCAAAGCAAACTGAATTTATTTGTGCATGTCGCTCGAGTCTTCAAGCCTCCAAAAACACAAATTATAATGTATTGCATCATATATATATTCCACATTTCGCTTGGATGTTTGCGTGACCTCTGACCTCTGTCTGAGATGTTGAAGCTGTAGCTCACTGTCTCCTTTCCCAGCTTGTCCTTCAGCACCACACTAATGTTGTATTCTTCCAACTGTGGAATGGCTGGGAAAGTACATGATGACTGCTTGCAGCTGATGGGAGGCTGGTTCGAGTTCCTGTGTTTTCAACCATGAAGAAGAGACATGTGCTAATAGACCTTTTCTTCCCAGAAACTCTGTTTATTTGAACAGTTGTCAAGCTGAATCTGGTACAAATTTGCTGTCTATTCTAAAGAACATGGAAACAGCTCTGAATTAATCAAAAAATTATATTCAAAACCTTGATGTTTATCTTTTTTAAACAAATATCAACACGCTGCTTCAAAGAAATGTCCTTCGAGTCTATTTGCACTGAATCAAACTTCATGAATGTAAAACTGAGAAAACTGACAGAAACAAAGAAAGATACATGTTTTGTGTAATGGACCAGTATTCACGAAAAAATAACACCACACTGCGTGTGTGTGTGCACTTACTCTATGTGGAGAGTGTGTGTGCGGTTGTTGCGATCATATGGGGACAATTTTCTTCCTGAATCCCAGACACAAGTGACAGATCTCATGTCTGAGGTGGAACAGCTGAGGTTTCTGGGCTTCTCAGGAGGGACTACAGCACACACACACACACACACACACACACACACACACACACACACACACACACACACACACACACACACACATTTTATATATTTTGGAAAAAAAGTTTGATATAATAAAAACAAAAAAAACAAACACTCACACTAACAA
>JAQNCA010000027.1:9855964-9875492 GCA_029783725.1 Acanthurus tractus
TTTCTGGAGGCCCGAAAGCCTTCTTCTACTAAGAAGGGACCAGTTTTCTCCATTAATGCTGGACTGTGTGAAGTGTGAAAACAGAGGAGGGGACAACGCTGGAAAATACATTTTTCTACATCCTCCTACCTCAGGACATGAACTTATCAATCACCTCTTGTACATGAGAAGGAATACAAGTACACTCACTGGTGTCAGTCACTGGTACAGTGACTCTGCTGCTTAAGGGATGGATGGAGTCATTCAGAGGCGGGGGGCAGCTGTGGTTGTAGTTGGGGTATGTGACACCGTCCAGGGGCTGTTTGCTGTGTGTCTGGCTCAGCAAGGTGTTGAGGCTGTTGTAGAGGCTGGCACTGAGGCCAATATTAGTGGTGTAGCTGGGGCTGTGCAGGGGGCCGTCGTGGTTCCTCCTCGGCGCAGACAGCAGGCGCTGGTGCTGGTTGTTGTTGGCGGGCTGGTGGATGTGTTTCTGTTGGAGGGAGGCAAGTAAAGCCGCCTCGTTCTTGTACACGGAGCAGTTACCATCTAAGCTGCCTGAGCGGCTGTGGCTGGCCACCTGGGACATTGAAACAAAACCGAATACAATGAAACTGTGACATTTTAATCCACACAACACTCCTTTCTCCTCTTTGTCCTCCAAACTTCACAATAACCTCCCCTGTTGTCTGCAGCCCCCTCCCTTTACATACCGTGTAGCCATCCAGTGGTATCATAACTGGCAGGCTGCTCTGGCGATTGTGTCTCCAGCTTTGCAGTAGCCTCTGCTGAGCTTCGATCTTCTCCTTTTCCCTCTCCACTATCCTCTGGCCCTCCCTCAGTCGGTCCAGGTTTTGCTGATACTCCAGCAGCTGGGCCTCCAGCTCCTCGCGCTCACAACGAAGACGCTCGGCCTCTTGGAGGCACTGCTGCTCTCGCTGCTCCAGTGCACTCTCCTGTTCACTCTGGAGACACACATGGTACGTAAGCCATTTGCTATCTCTTCCTGTGGTTACAAAGTGCTTCTGGAGTGTCATTATTGTGCTTAAAACTTTAAGACTTTGCAACTATAAGACAGTGTGTTAAGTAATCACTCCACCCTAAAAGCAAGTACCAGCCTATGGTCATCTGTAAACATGAAAAAAATATATAATGAATTTGAAAGTGGAAAAAGTTTCAGATGAGTGAAATACCTCAGTTTTGTAATTAATAACACGTGAAAATTGGTGCTGTTATACACCTGATAATTGCCCTGGGGTTGCAAGATCTTGAGAGCTGGTGTTTTCCTCTCATTGTCTCATTGTCTTACTGGTAAAATAGCTTCTTTTCTCCATGATAGAAACCCTCACTCTCTATCTAAAAATATCAATATACAATGTACAGTATATGCATGTGATGTGTTCATGCAGTGTGTTGTACACTGTGAAATAGTTGTGCTGCACCTCAACAGCGAGTGTGCTTGAGTGTGAGAAAAAAAGCGGTAAAAAGCTGATCACAGAAATGAGTTTTTTCCTAAATGTCATTTTATACTGACAACAGACTCCAAGTCCCTCATGAACAGTAGCTAACAAAATCACATTGTTACTACTTACTATTATGCATTTATGTGAGAAATTTAAGTGTCTTTACTGTTAATGTGCTAAATGTTACAAAACCACTTTTATTTATAGGCAGAAACTCCCTTCTGCAGTTTGACGTAACAGGACGTTACAAAATGTCACTGCAAAAGAACGTTGCGTAGGTCACAGCACATTAAGGTCTTCTGATAACTGCTGTCTGAAAATATCTGATCAAGGGTCAGCTTTTCCATTCCTATTTTGCTGAAATCTAAAATAGCACTCAGTATTGTGGTTTCTGTTTATTTTATTACTTTGTCAGGGCTACAGCAAGTCAACCTGTGCTGTTTCTACTGCTTGCCTTTTTAACTCCTCAAATGGCACAAATAAAAGACACAGCAATTTTGTGGGCTCACAAATTGCAATTGTAACCCCTATGAAAATACAGCTTTGGGTTTACTGATCATATTTTAATTGTTGCTTCAGTACCTTTAATTTTAATGTTTTAAGTCATGAATAGAACTGTAATAAGATGATTGTAGTCGCTTTAAGCAGCCGCTAGATGGCTCTATGTGCGTACGGTGTATGGAATCTAGTGGATGTGTGCATTGCATGCTGGGAGAGAGACACCTCAGCTAAGCCCGATGGTAATGCTGCCACGATACATTAATGAGAAGCTATTGACATTTTATCTAAGAAATACCGCTTTATTTTCAAAGTTACGAGTCTGTACATGTTTGAGTTGTCACGAGAGAATCCCAGACGGCTGCGACCGGAGGATTTGCTTTCTTCTGTTTTCTCCACCGAGAACTCCGGTGAGTGTATTAGCCTAGCGTGCTACATCGTTAATGGACGTGCTATTCTCAGTTCGGCTATGAATGAGAAATACTGAGCCTTTCTTATAATCTAAAACCAATCGGAGTTTACTGTAAATCTTACGAGGATGTTGTAATGAGTCTATATGCTGAGTTTGTGTTTCAGAAATGCATTTATTTTCACACGAGAATGGTCATTTCGACTGTATTATTCGCTTACGGGCGCTATGTTCAATGTCGAGTTGGAAAAGTGATACATGTGCGCTAAAGCTCATGATACGTTCGCGGGTTGATAAGAACACAGGTTTTTCCTGGTTTTCGCGATATAAATACTATGTTACAGTTAATTTTGAGTTAATTGAAAGTGCATAAATGTGAATGAGAAAAAAAATGATTGACTAGAGATAAGAGATCATTTGTGTAACATGATTGATTAATACTGTTTAAAAGGAAAAAAACACATTAATGGTGACTGAGGTTTTAATGTCTCATGATCTAGTTCATCATTCTCTTGTGGCCAGGATTATATGTTACATTTGAGTTAAAAAGAGAGAAATTGATATGATACTGTACAGTAACTGATAATTGAAAATTAACTTTATTTCCTGCTACGGCAGATTGGTTTTTTTGAGTTGCTGGATCTGCATTCAGTGGACAGCGGTGATCCTAACCAGGGTTCCTGTCTGAGGTGAGGCTGGGTTAAAGAGCATCTGGAATTCTCCATCTTCATCATCTTTGAAGATTCACGCCTGGGCAGAGAAGATCTAAACGGCACGCAGTAACCATACAAATACACGCATACTACCCGGGTAGCACACAATACACACACTGAATAAACTTGGACAGACTCGTATTCAAATTGAACACTTTGGACTGGACTTTGATAGACTTTGATATCAGACAGCGTTAGGCTGTGGAAGGACACTCTATTTTGTTTTGTTTTATTTTTATATTGGGAATTTTGAAAGGGAATTTATCCCATTTTAGGTTGAATGTGAAAATAAACTTGCCTGTGTTTACCATTTTACATTAACCATCCCTCGCTCCTTGAGTCGAACCAGAGTACAGTAATTATGTAAGTGTTGTTCTTACAGGGTTACACAATGGGGTGAAATGAACAAAGAGGAGAAAGAAAAACAAAAGAAGTCAGACACATAAGAGCACATGTAACATGCATGAGGTTCACCTGTTGTTTCTCTCTGCTCAGACACTCTTTGTCCCAGCGCTGCTGCTCTTGTTTCAACTTTATATGGAGTTTTTGCACCTCATCCACCTCTTCTTTCTTCCTCTCCAAACCTTTCTTTTCTACTTCCTCTTTCTTCTTATCCACACTCCTCTGCTTCTCCTGCTCCTGGATGACAGCAGAAACTGTTTTAGTCTTTTCTACCATTATTCAAAAGGAGGCGACAGAATGCTTGTCTTGCTTGCTTAGAACAGTGGTTCGGTCATGCATGTTAAGTTATTTTTCGCATAAATATCATGTGACTGATACCAGACTGTTTTGGAGGTTGGTGAGGGTCCGGAGCTGAGGTCTTTCTCCCTCCTGTAGAAAAAGTTTCTGGACTTCACGGCAGCTGTCCTGGAGGGTAACAGCAGCCTGACAACACAAGAGGAGACATCTGATCACACTCCAGTTACTACCCATGTAACACGACTAGAAATACAGCCCAGTAACTGAATGCATCCGCTGCCTTGACAAAGTGCAATTTACATCCATGTTTGTCTGACTCCTAATACACAGTAGTGGAGACTTTAAAGGAGTTTAATCAAAATTGTTACATTTGTTTTTTGGGAAAAATGGAAGTTATTGCTATATATTCACATGAATGATACCGCTGAATAATTTCAAGTGAGAAAACAGCTGGATTCACTGAGGGGATCATTTTGTAGAGAAAAACAGGGAACTGACAGATAACTTCATCACATCATGTCAAGACATTCACCTAAAGCTAAAAATCAGTAAAAACAATGAACTTGTGGTAGACTGTGATACTTAAACGTGTGTTGCTGCAAAGAATCTACATTTTATGAATACAAATGTTTTACACATTTGTGCCACCTCGCAGAGCAGAAGATCCAAACTAAAAATAAAACTGTTGTTCTCTAAGCTATTAGTTTATTAAAAAGAACTTTAAAATGGACCAAAAGAACTACACCACAAAATTTATCAGAAAGATTACATAATTGTTATTGAGCTAAATGAAAACCCAACTATTTTATTCTTTAACACATTAAAATTTTATAAAAAGAGAGAAAAGATAAAAGATTCCATAAGAGATTATTCAGATATTTCATATGGTCCAACAGGGAAGCACCCATAAGAGTCTAACACAAGTCATGTAGCCGTATTTTTGGTCATTTTGTATTCACAGACAGGATATCTTGTTAATCTTTTCCTTTCAGAGAAGCCAAACATTTATTCACAGATACTGAAACCTGCTCACCTGCAGACTGTAGAGAAGCTGAGTCAGACTCTGGACACTCTCTGCCACCTGCAGAAAACTGTGTTACTACATGGAAACAGTACTGCACTTATTTAATAAACAAACACTGCTCATGGGGGGCTATGATGGTTGAACCTTAAGCAGGGTCCCTTTAGTGTCTCCTCTTCTGAGCTCGATCGCAGAGCTCCACAACATGCTGTCCGTCCCTGTGAGCTCGCTGTCCGACCCGAGAGAGGTGGAGCTCATACTGAGCGTGCTCAGATAATCTGCTGTAACAACAAAACCAGAAGGAAGGCCCAAGTAAGCGTCAGTGATTGTGCATTTTGTAAAATGTGATTCATCCACTTTGCTCAAGTAGCATGCAGACACCAATGTTGACTTATTAAATGACATTCAAGAGTTGAAGAATTTCTCTGAGACTCACGTTCGGAAGGGGACTCATGGATGCTGCTGCCGTGACTGTTGTAGCTGCAGCCCTCTGGTCCTTGAACAGGAGAGCTCTGACTTTGTACAGAGAGGCCGTCATGAGCCTGCAGAATGGTGATCAGGTTCTCTGCTGCAAGGTGAGAAAACATCTGTCAAAACTCTCACCTGCTCTCTGAACAAGTTCTCTGAGTGCTAAATGTGACAGACAGAAACCTCCATTGCATGTACATTTTTTATGCAGAGCTTCACATTGATATCTGTAGATCAGTTTTATTGAAATTTACATGTTTAATACACAATTCTAATTAAAACAAGTGCATTGTATCAATTTGTTACAATGCAGTGCTGTTTTGAAAAGCTTAAAAATCTGTAGACACCCAAAGACGTTTTCTTTATAGTAACTGACTAGAGTTCAGGTTAAAGTTGGGCTGAGTTATGCAAGAAAGTCACCAAACTCAGTATAGAGATAAAAATAAAAGATTTCCAGCCCAAAAAGACGTTTCTCATAGCATGAAATTTGGCTTTGTTCTAGCAGGAAAAGTCAAATAAAATGATTTAATAAAATAAATGCTTGCATCATTTATAGATCTGCACATCTCCTGCTTGAGGACTCTAACTGCAGCAGTGTTAGATAAAGTGTTGCATACAGTATTTTCAGTACACAGATTTCTGCCAGAATTGTGCATTTATGTTCACTCTTTATGCAGATGAGTCATTAGTCATAGTTATTTGAAATCATCAGGCTTGCAAGTAGCTGCATAACACCTTTTCTTTTGTTTTTTTTTTTACCTTCTCTGAGTGCAGCTGTGAGCAGTGAGGAGGCCTGTCGTGGTGCTTCGCTGTCAGTGTCTGGATGCACCAGCAGATGGCGATGTGGTACAGGCTCAGGCAGGCAGAGGGTTAAGTCTGTGAGCTCGGCGTAAAGCTGCAACTTCTCCTCCAGGCTGTTGCAGATCCGCTGGTCATGACCCAACAGCGTCTCTGCATTAATCAGACACAAAACTTAGGAGTTGCTGTTCATGGTTCTGTCAGAGAAAGATGATGACGATGATGATGACAATAATAATAAACTGATCAAATGTGCATGTGGGCACCTAAATGTTTTCCTACCTTGGAACTTGGTGATTTTCTGAGCTTTCACATCTGCCACTCGCCGGGCCTCCTCTGTCTCAGCACTTCGCTCCTCCTCCTCCTCTTCCTCAGGACAACTGCCAGGTAGACCAGTAGGTTAGATAATGAGTAACACCCACTTGGAACATTAACCAGGCTCACACACAGATTCAGAAGGGGAGCTCTGACATAGGCATACCTGCACACACACACACACACCTCTCTACTGCCTGTCGAATGTGCCTCATCCATGCGTTCCTCTCTTCTTTGGTGGTGGTATGAACTTCATACATCTCTGGTCCCACTGAGGAGGCGGAGATAAGGAACATCCCTCTCTCCTCATTAGCTACTTCTCTGACGATGAGCTTCTGCAGAGGGATCACAGGAGGCTTCTGGTCCTGAAAGAGCAGATAAAGCCCATGAAGAGGAGTTAAAGGATGTAGATAAATGCCCAGACAGCTGGACAAAATGGGCCTGATTTAGCGTTCCTTGGGTCAAGACTTACCACAGCAGCAAATACAAAGCGCTGATCCTTCTCTTGTAGGAAAACCAGAACGTCTGTGAGCAGTAAAGCCAAAGTATCTGAAAGGGGAGGAGTATACATATTAACTGTGCGCTAAAATCAAAAGATCTCGTGTGTTTCAGACAGTCTCGTACACACCTTTCAGACGTCCAGTGGCGGTCTTCCAGTAGACCAGACCTTTGTGCTGCAGATCCCTGTGTTTGCTGTGCAGGTCTTGTTTGCGAAACACCTTGCCGTTCTTTAACTTGGCAAAGCTCTTGTTCTCCAGCCGAGCCAGCACCTCCTGCAGCTCTTGACTCTTCTCATATTTACTTACAGTCAGGTCCACTGCATTGATGATGTCTTTGATCTGAGCCAGGGCCTTGGACAGGTCAGAGTGCTCCTGACCCCCCTCTGTGGGGGCATAGAGGCAACAGAGGGGTTACATTATGATAATTATTTGTACAAAGCACCATTTTACAAGAAGATAACACTCAAAGAAAAATCAGATTCAGACATTTAGACCCTTTTCACTGTATATTCAACAAAGTACGTGTTGTGCACAAGTCAGCTCTCAGTCTATGAGAAGTGCAATGATTAGTCCATTGACTGATTTATCGGCAACCTCTTTTGATGTCTAATTAATTAATTTTATTCATTTTTATTCATTTTTTTCTCAAATTTTAAACTCCAAGTTTGACAAACGACTTTAAATGAAAGAAATCATTTTGGACTCCGGGACATCATCACAAGCATTGTAATAAAAATACTGTCCAGTTGCAAAGTTGTATTCTTAATATACTAATCTGACCTGAAATATGCAAAGTCGCAGCAGATATTTAAAACCAAGTTGTTCTACAAGAACAACAAAGTGCCTTCTGCTTCCCCCTTTGTGTTGCTGCCTCCATAGAGTTTAAAACATGTATTTGTGCTCTGATAAGGTTTAGGACTGAGTTGAGCCTACATACCTGGAGTGTACTGTAATATCCTCTCCAGCAGCACTGGGTACTTGGTAATCCGCTGAGTGACCAGCAGGATGAACTCTGGCACCTCTCTCCGTCTGACCAGAGAGTTATTGCTCTGTTGCTGTGAGCAAAGAGGTGAACACCAAAAATGAGAACCTCTTCAGTCAAGACATTTTACTGTATAAAAAAAAGCGGTTAAAAAGCTGGTTGAAGGAGCTTACTTTGACAAAGTTTTGCAGTTTTTTGTTTTGTTGTTGCAGCTCTTTGAAGACATTGACAGCCTCGGTGTGGTGGCTGCAGAACTCTCCGTACACCTGCTTCATCTTCTCAGCATTTTCATCTGAGAACTGAACAAAAAAGCCATAAGAGTCTGACTGTAAACATGTATTGTCTGCGTGCCACGAATGCATCTTCACCAACCTGCTGAAGCAGAACATCTCCAATCTGATGGATGAGGTAATTTCGGGGGTTCTCAGGTTGGGTCGCAGCCTGTCTGCGTTCCTGCAGCGTTCCGAAGAGGTTTCTATGAAAATGCAGCAGCGGGTCCAAGCAGGGGAAGATCCGAGCCACACATTCAAAGTCGAGCTGCAGCTCCTCCAGCATGCCTCTCCGAAATACTTCTGACATGACCGTCAGGGTTTGGATGTGGTGAAGCTCTGTTTGCATTAGCTCTATATGGAAGCAGTGAGAGTGGATAAAGGGCGCTGAAATAACTGTAGACGCTTCGAGGTGCAGACAGCTGAAAAAACTGAAAAAAATCTATGTGAACAATAGGATTACTCTGAATCTAATTAAATATTTGTGGAACCACAAGATGTAAAAGTGGCTACATTAGTGCTCAAGTAACTGAAAGACATTTGCGTAATAGATCCGTTTTGTGGGCTTCCAACTTGGCACTTTGCACAGTCTGTTTGCCAGTTTGCAGAGCTTCAGTCAGGTTTTATTTAGATCAAGTCCAAGCCAAGTTTAACTTTTACACCTCTGCCAGAAACCCTGCAGCTTGACTACTAAAAAAATGATTATTTGGCTGCACTCACTGAGGTTTGACTCAGCCAATGAGACCTGCTTTACAATCACAAACACAGTATTCAAGGTACATTTTCCTTGTGTAAAATAATGAATTAAGAGGAGATGTCCCACCATAAATAACATCCTGTCGTTTGACAGTGCGCCTGTCTAGCTGCCTGCAAAACTCTGGACTGACCGCCATACTCCACGACTCCACCTCAAGTCCCAGCTGGTCAGCTGACAGGCCACTCAGTAGAGACGCATCAACTGCATCTGCAGGAACAAAAACACGATCCACTCTACGCTAATTCTCCTTAGTAATGTGTGTAGGTGTGACAGATTGTGGTGTGAGCTCGTCTTTCTCACCCTGTGCAATGATTGGCGGCTCGGTTGATGGAGGAGTCGCTGTGACCGGCGTCCCCTCATCAGATAATGAGCTGTTGGTGCAGGTCGTCAAACTGCACTCGCTGTCCACCACTGTTGCGTCACTCATCCGTCTGAACAGAAACAAGTAACTGAGTCACATCTGAACATTAAGTTATTTTGAGACAAAGTGAGTGATTCCATAAGAGCATAACTATGAACTGGGGTTTATTCATTTGTTTATGCATTTTAAAACACTAAATTGGCTGATATTTTGGTTGTATTTCAGTGTTTTCCTCAAAATTTATAGATACAAAGGCTCACTGAAACCAGATTAGTTTAATTCTTTGGTGATTTATGGCAGAAAAATTAAGGGTATGTACATTTCTAAAACAACAACAACAACAACAATAACAAAAAATAAATAAATTTAAAGGGTTAAAGGCACATTTTTTAAATTCATTTTACTGCAACTAAAGGTCCCTGAGTGGAAACAATGAAAACAAATAACAAAGTGTAACGATGTGGTGAAGAAGCCTGGGATCATTGGGTTTGTTTGTTTCATAGTTATACAGCCACCATTTCAGATGAAAATCTATCTGACTGACTAAGACAGAAATGTGCACAAGTGAGGTAATGTATTTATATAAGTTTTATTCACGATATTCCCATGTTCAGTCAAGTTCACTGAGTTTCTTCCTCAGTTAGCGACAGGCAGCCATATGAATCTCACTGTTACTTTAAATTAAAAAAGAGAAATTTCTCTGATTTTGGCATTGCTAAAAACATTTTGGATAATTCAAATACACAACTTAACACAAAATATTCAACAAAGTTATGTAGTTTTCAGACATCTCAATGTAAAAACAATAAATACTTAAAATTGTAATTTTGCATTACAGACATTTTTTGTAGTGGTGATCATACAACCAATTTAAACATCATTCTGCTTATGTAACAATTGATATACTGCAAAAAACACTGACATCCTACCTGCTGTCTATAGAGACGGAGATGTTTTTGGAGAGAGGGGCGACCGTTTCTCTTTTCTCTCTGGTCATTGTGGGAAGTGAAGAGGAAGAGGAGAAAATGGAGGCTGGAGAGTTGTCTAGCAGGACAATGAGCAGGAAGAGGAATCATTTAGTCATGCAGGCTTTCCAGTTCCACAAATAAATACTTTAAATGTCTGTTTTGTGTTCGAATGGTTTGTTTATACCTATGCTGACACTGATTGTAACAGTAACAGGATTATAAAGCTGTGAGGAGGTCTGTGTTTCTCATCGTTCATTGTTTAACTGGGCATGCAGCCTCGATTGTGACGACAGGTTCTGGTAATTGAAGCAGACCGTGTTTGACCCTGACACCTTTATTCAGACATCTAACACTCAGTGAGGGCACACAAAGCCTCACATAAGGAAATAAAAATGATCCTGTGGATGTACGAGAAACACTCAGCCTCAGTGCTCAGACACTCATAAACACAATCCAGGCCAGATCCCCCACTGAGGTAGATTAAAATTTAACTTCTTTTTTTTTTTACTAGAGAAACACTAACAGGGAAGCGGGGAGAGTGGGGGATGAGGAGCATTGGCTCGCTTAATCTGCTACAGGAGAAACAAGGGAGGACAGGTAAGAAGTTAATCAAAGACTGAGGGAGGACTGACTCACTCGGTGGGAGAGATGAGGTCTTGCTCTTCATCAGCAGTGCATTCCTCTCCTGCGACTTCTGAGAAAACACGTAAACAGACGAAAATCAACAGTTGTAAAACACAGTGTTTGTGCTTACAATAGCAGGTTGTTGTAGTTGCAACATAACAAATTCAGTTATTACTATTTATTTATAGCTGGACAAGAACACTTTCCAGATACTGCTGTTGTACATCATCAGTTTGGGATGTTTAACACATTCCAGGAGTTCCTTTGTCACCAAGTGTTGGAATTTACTCTTCCTGTTGTTCCCGGCTCCTCTCGGCCTGCCTCTGCCTCAGTAACTGATTCATATCTTTATTTGGCATTTATTTGACGGCACAGCAGAGTGTGACAGAAACCTTAGGGGGACAAGAGTTGCAGTTTGACTGGCGATGTTGCTGCAACACACCACAACAGCTCCGATCCCTGGGCATAGACAGCTGACAGATGAATGTTTTCACCATTTACCAAGAAGGATTCTGACAGCCCAAAGATATCATATGTTAACTTACTGTATCCAGAACACTGACTTAAGAATTTCATTGACAAAATTAACACCTGTAGCATAGTATTTTCATCAAAGAGTGAGATTTTCAACTCAGAAAGTCAGAATCCTTCACTTAAAGGCAACCTATAAAGTTTTTGACCACTAGTAGTGCCACTGAGCCATTTTTTATAGGACTGGGACTCTATTTTGTTTGTATCATGAGCTGACACAAAGCACGGCGGTGGCATTTCAAAGCTATTCTGTTGATTGACATGTGTTGGTGGTAACACACCAACAATGTATAAATGCAGCAACAAAGGCAGTGAAAAAGAAACATGTCAACAATGCATGGTTTTAAATATTTAAAGAATCTGCCTGGCAAATGCTTCATGGGGAAGGGAATATACTCAAAATGTTTGTTGGACACAAAATGTGTTTAAGTGAGAATCACTGAATGTAAACATGTCTGTTGTGTTTACAAGCAAACTCTGCAGGGCACTTTTAATTCAGAGTGAAATATGAAACTTTAAATCTATTCAGGCACTGAAGGGTATCTCAGTGATGGTGTATTGCATGGCACAGACATCAGGCAGCAGGCTATTCCAAAAGCATGTCCAACCCGGTCTTCTTCTACTCAGTGCCCAGTCAGTATATGGACCCTGATCTTCAGTCCCTGCCGGATGATCACCCACTGCACATGGTTTGTTGTGTGAGTGAAAACCAACCCAATATTTGACTTTCAGTCATTTTATTTGTCTGCTTTTGCCAGATCTATTACCTATTATCTATTTCTTCCCAGCTGCCTGTTTACCTGGTTCACTTCTCTCTCTGAACAGTTTAGTCAGCCAGATTGTCAGCCACAATAAAAACTACAGGCACGCCAACGGCTCTCAAATCCCAACTGACTGCAACATCAGATCTCCTCCCTTATTTGGACCCTCTTCCACCTTTACAATTTCTTTACCTTTTTACTCCATAAGTTTTTGTTTTCCCTCACCAGCTTGTATTTTGTACTCTGGAGTCTCTCTGCATAAATATGACATTTTAAGCATTCAAGAGACTATTTTTGATCAAAATTGATTATAGTTTGTTTAAAATTTAAGTAGCAGAAGCCAATATGTTGTAAGTCATAATCTCTAGTATAGATCATGCTCTGCTAATGTCCATAGAACCATTTATAGTATCTTTATGTAAACCTATCTGTTACAAATTTGAAGTCTTCAAGCTTGTGCAAAGATGTTCTACACAGCTAAATAAGACATGTGTGCCTGTTTTCACTGAGTAGTTCCAACTTTGCACAAGTAAACTAACCTGTATGTGTAAAATTGGTGAAATGGGCATTTAATAGCAGAAACTCTTTCCCTGAAAGATTGTTGTACTCATAAAACCACCAAGAAAGAGATGTCAAAGGCTGGCTCTTGAAATTTTTGCGAATGCCTTAAAGTGACACTTAATCGATAATGCATTGTCTGTTATCAGCGACAAAAAGAAGCCTCCAGACACAAACTGTTAAACAACAGAAGCTGTTTGCTAAGAAGTTCTGAGTGTAGTGTTCCTTTAAGGCATGCTTTCAAACCATTCATTGTTTTGCTTGTTGTTTCATAGATCAAAATGAGGTGCATGTTGTTGTGTTACCTTTCCACAGGCTGCCACAGACTCTCGACAGTTTTTATGGACATTCAGGAAACAATCTGCAGACAAGGACAGGCAAAATCCAAGTTAATTTCATTCATAAACTGATAATAAACAAAATTACCACATCTCTTATTTCAGAGACCAGATGGCAATCAAATGGCCCTGCTCCTCGTGATCAGTGTTGACTTTTTGAGAGGAAGAAAGCCGACTTCATGTCTTTTGCTAAACAAAACATCAAGGCAGCACGTGCAAGATAATTTACACGAACCCTAAACAGTTCAGCGGGCACAGACATTAAACAACAACAGCACTGACGGTGCAGCACTTACTGGAGCACTGCAGCAGCTCCTTCCCAGAAACAGACTTCTCACAGGCCACACAGACGGCGGGGCCACATGGAGACACTGGAACAAACTGGTGTCCATTGGCAGTTCCCGACCTCTCTTTTCCCTCCTTCACTTCTTTCACCTTCACCTGAAATGTGAATACGCTGACATTTACTGGAGGTATACAGATAATCATGAAAATCCCCCAAAGCAGAGCTAAGATGACTCTGAGCAGCAGGCGGAAAAAGGCACATCGAGGTTGTCTTCCTGCTGAAACACACCTGTTGAAGTGAAGCCAGTTAAGATAAAGGGGTGAGCTTCAGAGTGAGCTTCTCTGTTTACTTTGTTTAAGTCCATGGAGACTGTAGTGGTGCTCTATCCTCAGGGGAGGGGGTGCATGAGGGGACTCCTCCGTGTATGTGTGTGAGAGTGCAATGTTTATTATCTTCTCAAACTTTAACAAGCAGGTCGAAGAGTGCATGTTTATTGTTTAAATTCGTGTGCATCATGTGTCTGCACAAAGGAAACATGTTCTTGAACGCATGCACACGTGTTTATGAGATTTAGAGTATACTATGGAATGTGTTTTGGTTCCTCATGCTGCGTGTGGGGGGGGGGGGACTACGCATTATGTAAGAGGATATTTTCACTGCGTCCCGTTGCTAAGACCTGAGGAGAGGGGAATTTTCTTCCTTGCCAAATAAAGGCACCGTGTGCTAACAATGGCTCCCCAGCGCAGGAATCCCGACCTGGCCTGTCTGAGAGGTGGTAAACCTTTTACTGAGCTTCTTCTGGCCTTTTTAGTTTTGGCTGTTTTTTTTAATAAAGTCCAAGTGTAGGGATTGCTCAGTCGTGTAAGGGAAAATCTGAGCCAGCAGGAATCATACTTTCCACTGTGTTGCCTCACCTTGGTCTTGTTACGATTGCTGGACATCCTGCTCTTGAGGAAGCTGAAGGTTCGGCTGACTTTGTACTTCTCTGACTCGACTTTGGACGGGATTATGTACTTGTCCCACTCCTCATCCTCGATCCTGTTTTAGTGTAAACATTTCAGTCAGCAATCATTACAACTTCTCAGGTTATTTTGGCCCGTGAAGGACTGTGGCATTCAAGCCCAACATGCATAGTCTTTATAAAAACAGTCATTACTTTTCTACTTTTAATATACTAAGAAGAGCTGGATAATCAAATGCATGGTGTCATGCTGGAGTGAAAGAATGTCCAGACAGTCTTCCAGGACCCCTGGTCTACAGCCTATTACTCTTAACAACATGCTTGGCATGCTTGAAAGTCACTATGTACTATAGTGAATACTATTTATAGTGTGACCTCGGTGAGATGCAATTAATAATGTTTAAACTATGTATGAACAGCGACTAATGTTGGTTACATTACACATTCTAGGTGAAAGGCAACAATGACAGAACATAACAAAAAGAAACATGCAATGTCAAATCAAACCATCTCTGTAACCCGACACATCAGGTGTTAATATAATCTACTTCTGAGAGTTTGAACGAGAACAAATACAGCGGCAAAGAATCCATGTGGTTAATGGATGAGTTGGGGAATGGTTTTGGGACGGGGGAGGGGAGGGGGGTTAGAATGGGTTACGCCACTCATGCATAACTGTGAGGCCGTTTTGGTGAAAACATACTCTTTGAGGAACTCTGTGAGGGTGAGATGTTGGAGTGATGCGCTGCTCTCCTCCTCTGCTGACTGGGCCCGCTTACGGAAACCCAAAACCCTGCATGGATATAACACACCTCAGACCGGGCCGTTTGTTCCTGGGCTCATCAGGAGACTCAAATTGTTTTTAATATGGTCCAAGATTAGCTAAGATTAGAGTCTACAAACATACGTGTGCATGGAAACAAAGGAAAGCTTCGGGTTCTACGTGTTGTTTTTCACATGGATGTATGGGCTACAGTACAGTTTGCTGTTTTAGTCTTCAGATAGCATATTAGCCAGCGCTTAAGGCTGTGACAACATCCACACTTTGCTAACATTAGTTGGAAACTGATATTGTGATGGACAAAAAACGGTCAGCGAGTCTGATCAGGATGGTATTGTAAATATTGTTGCATTAACATGATCTATTCCAATGCAATAATAAGATGATCTAATATGATAATCTAATTGCCTAATATGATCCTGTAAAATGTTTCCTGTTAGCAGTGTATGGTTATTAGCAAACAAACTGCATTAGTGCATGATAAATTTATGAGGCCGCGAGATGAGATCAGCTTGAAATGAATATGGATCATGGCATTATGAAATAAACACAAAATAAGCAACATGTGTCACATGGTGGGATTTTAAAGCAAATGTTAATTGTGTTACAAATTATACAACTAGAAAACACACTACAATATGTAAATACAACCAATTAAGCATCATTGATGTGGTCTACATGTCAGCTCCATGTCTTTGAGGTCTGGAGTCCAGGAAACTCCTGAGTTTGCTGTTTACTCAGGGTTATTTTGAGGTTGAAATCAGAGCGGATTTTGGCCCCGGCTTTGCAACAGGAAGTATGTCACATCCTGCACACTCAGATCCCAACCACAGGTTTTACACTGGAGATACACATTCACATGAAAACCCACAAAAACACACATGCAGGCCATCCTAAGCCAATCTCTAACCGCTGGTCAACAGTGATGCCTTTAAAAAAGGGGGGAAAATGTGAGCAGTGGGTGCTGAGCGCAGCCGAGTCTGCTGCTCATGAGATGAAACACGGGTTTTACCTTTTCTCTCTGGGAGTCTCAGTGAGGCTGAAGGCTCTCTGCTCTGTAGGGAAGAATAACAAATACAGGCAAATGAGTTAGCCAGAACTACAAGTACAGACATTATTACAAATCACAAATGAATCAGCCAAGGGCATTAAAAACCATAAGAATTGAGTCAGAAGCAATTGCCTGAAACAGTTTGGATCCAGGAGACCACTGCAGTGAAAGGGAAAGCAAAGTAAAAGACTTTGGGTTTGAAAAACAGATGAGACCTAAGATGGAAAATAAAACACCAAGAGGGAAATAAACCCTGTTCCCAAATCAATGCAAAACAGAAACCTCAAGGCAGAAACAAGTCCTCCTTTGGATGATCTAAGAGAGCTATACAGTATTTTTCCTACTAAGTCTTAAAGATTCAGACCTCTGCTTGAGACTCATGATGTAAATGAGTGTTTTTGGATTATTTTTGTTTTGTTACTAATTAAAAAAGAAGTTTTGACATCAAGCTATAGAGAAAGTCTGCTCTTGATCTTCAAACAATTGAAAATAATAATGTTGTCCTCTGAGAAAGTGGTTTGTGCATCGAACATTAAGGGTTATGAGTTCCACACACACCACCAAAAAAAAAAAAAAAAAAACTTACCACAAATATAAAGCTGCACATTTAGAAACACAATGGGAAACATCTTTGTTTTGCGAAATTGCACCATCAACATATGTGGGGAAATCTTTTTCACCGAGGAATGCAGGGTATGGATTATTCTGGCCAATACTATTACTGATAAATTCACAAGTTCGTATTCTAATAAGAAGTTCAGTCGTAACCTTAAGTTTATGCTCACATAAAGGTAAAAAAGGCTAAGAGTGAAAATAGATAGACAGTTTAGTATCCCATCCTTCACCAGTTTATCCCATCCTTCACCAAAAAGAGAGAGACACGCTGATTTTTTTCCCCCGGCCAGCCAGAAAAGTTTAAGTTGCTGTTTTTGACGTTGTCCTTGTACTTACTAACTTGGTTGAGACGAGAGAGGGATTTAGAGAGAGATAAAGCTTGAAGTAGAGAGCGACCGCTGCCGAATGCGCCATCTGCACAAGACAGAGCATGGCCTTGATGCTGCAAACTTGCATGTGCTCAGAAACACACGTAGAGCCATAACACAGCAGACACTTAACACATATACTTCCATAGAGGTTCAGCTGATTTATGGCACCTGTCTGGTCTTCCCCTCTGTAAGACATGTGGCACATGTGTCCATTGAGCTGACTCCTGGGAACAGAGAGGTCACAGGGCAAAGAGGTTACAGTTCACTCACCTTCTGCCAGGTCGCTGATGGTTGCGTCTCGGTTTAGCAGCGGCCGAAACGGCTTCGCCTTGGGGGAGGAGTAGGAGTACGAACGCAGACGAACCTCAGCCTCCTCTGGGTTCTGAGTGAGAGAGCGGTTCAGAAGAAACGGGTCAGGCAGAGCAGTAAAATGGAAAAAGTTCTCTCCATTTATGTGACTCAACATTCACATCACTGAGCTGCTGACAGTTGGGATTTATCAGCTGGTGGTTCTCTGTGAAACAGGCTGTGAAGTGTTTTACTTTGCATTTACTGTACGACATGGTTTTTATCCTTTCATTGTGTCTGTAAAGCACTTAGCTATAAAAAAAAAGTTTACTGATAACTGGATCAAAGAGTAATACGGCACATCGTGTCACTATGTAAACAAAGTCTAAGACACAGGTAACCTGCTCAGCTGATACGACACATTTAAAGAGAGTGTACCTTGGCGGACTGGTGTGTGCTGTCCGAGTGTGTGCGGTTAAAGTCTGGCGATGTGTCGAAAGAGTCTCTCTCCTCTCCTGAGCTGGACTGCAGGATCGACTGCTGCTTTAAGGACGAGCAGGGATAAGAATGTCCCAGAATGTCCTCTTCTCCACTGTCACACTCAAGACTGGGACTGTTTACACATACACAAACACAGACGCAAACAGGATTAAAATAACTTGCTTATGATGCCTCCAACTGCTTCACTGAAAAGGTGTCAGATTGAAATCCTACACTATGCTATAATATAACACTGACTCGGTGTCCATGATGATCTCCAACATTTTGCACGGATAAGTGCAGATAAATTTAATGTTAAAAACTAACATGGGCAGTCAAAATGGCCAAATCCAGGCTAAAATCAGACTTGTAACAGTGCAGCATTTTGCTGGCTCTGAGAGGAGATCCTGCAGCACCGAGGAAACTGGAAGGAATGTTCAGCAGCTTCAGCACACAAACAACTCAATTGTGTCCAGGCTTCCTGTCACTTTCCACACCTTTGATGACTACAATCACTGCGCAAAATGTCAAGACATGTTGTTGCTAAAATTCCAAACACATAATGCTCTTTGTTTTCCGAATGTGGATTAGTCACAGGCATGTTTTCCATTCTTGTCGACAAGATCTTGCAGGTTTCTCAATCGGTGCACTGAGTTTGGGTGTTTATTCTCTCACTTTAACATAAATTCCTAAATAAGTTGTGAAGCAAAGGTGCATTACAAGTTCTAAAAAATTCAGTGCCTCTGATCTTTTTTATTGAATAATTCACAGCCATAGCTTCCTACCTCAGACCGCGGCTCGCCTCCAACAAGCTGCACCCTCGGCGATTCAAAGCGGGGGACACTGGCAGATATGGCTGTGCCTGACGCCTCGTTGCTCCCTCGAACAAACGGAAGGGGGAAGTCAGCGGGGAGGAAGGAAAAGACGGGGAGGAGGTGATGGGAGAGGGGGGAGAGACGCATGGGGACGGCTGTCTGTGATTCTCCAGGCCAGAGTCATGGATCCCCCTCTCACCAATACGCGGTGAGGACGGGTGCCGGTTTTGGAAGCAGTTCATCAAGTCTGAGGGATTCATGGAGAAGGAGTCCCTGCAGGGGCTGCCAACATGAGACGCAGGGCCAAGCTCCTCTTCCTCTGGAGAGCGGTATTTAATGTCAGCACCATCAACCTGGAAGAGAAAAGTGGGAGTGTGAAGGAACCGCTAAACAGGCTGAGTCGTAGCTCCTGTAACAGATGATTTTACATCCTATGAGGTTAGTCTGCTTTTGACTTCATATTAAAAAACTATAAAACTTATTTACAATCTCTTCCTTATGTCGCAAACAAACAAATACTGTTATAAGCTTGTCTCACCTGGTCCACCAGCATGTTGTTGGCATACACTCGGTCTTTGCCATGTATCATCGCTGACAGTCTGGCAGCGGCAGCCAGAGTCGGGGACGAGGCCTGGCTCTCCCTTGTGGACTGGCCTTTTTCTACAGAGAGGCGGGATTGGATGGTGGTTGGGGGGGCAGCACAAAGACAGAGGGGAGGGGGATTTTTCGATATTACATTCGGTTTCCACAGCAACACAGAATCACTTCTCACAAACACAGGAAGTGACATAGATATCCTGGGCAGTTGCATGTCATTGTTCAGGACCACGAGTCTTTATATGAATGCGTGTGTGTGTGTGTGTGTGTGTGT
>JAQNCA010000027.1:9893922-9906425 GCA_029783725.1 Acanthurus tractus
CTAAACAGTCAAACCTTGGGGCAATAAAAGAAAAAAAACAACAATCAAACAATCAGCTGACAGAGTCACCATGAGAGGGCAATTTCCCTACTGTAAATATAAAATATTGTTGCAGCAGTTTGAAGCATTTTTTTTTTCTGTGAATAAATAGCTGAAGTGTCTAGATATTTAATGCAACTGTAACTGACTCTAATTGCAGATCTTTTACAAATTTGAAGGCAAGATAAATCCAGCTTTTGGTTTCAGTTTCTCAGAATAAATAAAATCTCATACTGCGGCTAGCTAGCTTTCAAGAGCTGCTGCTTTCCACCAGCACCATCCACTAAGAAATCTATTGTAAAACACATCAATTTGTCCACCTACAGTGGCCTCAATAGACCAGACACCAATGCAGCCACGAGACACGACACACTGTGCAGGTTATTCTGGGAAACATATCAAACGACTGACTGAGGCAGGAGCAGGAGAGGCAGGTTGAAAGACAGTAAATGTAAATTATAACTCTTTACACTGAGAGGCAGTGAATATCACACATTAGTGTTGGATAGAATGAGTGTAAGTGAGTTTTTTTAAGCAGTCTCTTTAGTGTCTCTTTTTGCTCAAGAGGGTCTATTAGCCTTGCATCACCTGAACAGCTGACCTGATTTCTCACACTATTAAAACCAAGAGGCTTTTCTCTTTACTTCTCTCGCCATCACAGATAGAGACACTGAGTAATCCTGCCTCCATGTCTCTACGTCTCACCTAATCCAGCCTTCAGGTTCACTTATCCATTCCTTCATCCCTAATCATCTATACTTTGACAGAGAGAACATTGGTTTAACACAACTTTCATGATGTCCACACGGCCTTTCCTGTGCCTTCGTTAAAACTTCTTAACCTCTGAGTGATTGACCAGATGTTGACCCCTATGAACACTCTGGCTAAGAGATGAAGCACTGGACTCACTGTGACATAAAGGCAGAGGATGAATGATGAGAGCAGGATTTAAAGCTAAAAACAGTTGATGCTGCATTATGGGACATGACGCATTTCAGTCAAGCATCAGGCTTCTTTGCTTTGTCAGCCAACATGAAACAGATGCTTACAAACTGTCTTGTGTGCACATGTACACAGCAAGTGAAGCTTAGTGACTAGCAATCCATTCAATTTCTTCCTATGAGGTTGAGGTATGAGGTTTTTGGTTTTTAATGTCTTGACAACTGCTAGATGGACTGCTGTGCATTATATGTGCATATATATCCAATGCTTTTAAAAAATTACCAGTTAGAAAATGCAAGCATGCTAACAGTTTAAGGCAAGAGAGGTGGTAGGCTTTTCCTGCTAGATATTAGCATGGTAGCATTAAAATTGTGAGCATCGTCACATGTGGTTTAAGCATTTGGCTCTCAGAGGGGAATCAAGTTCTTCAGTAAATGTATTCATTCGTTCATTCATTCATTAATTTGTGGTCCTCTAAGGAAAACGAGGAAAGAATCTGATGAGAAGGTGTTTCGCAAAATTAAAAGCGGTAAGATGGTGCGTCCACATTGAACGTTTGACAACTCCCTCATGTAAAGGTAAAACAGAACATTAAAAACATGTCAAATCAGGAGGGATTCAATTGACTGAAAAACAGTGTGAGCAATGTGTTTCTCGCTTTGATCCGCAGGGAAGCATTTGTTTTTCATTTACACTGTTTACACTGTAAAGATCCCAAACTAAAGCCAATGGCAATATTTGAAAACAATATTTGACTGCAGTTCAGCCCTGTTTGACAACTGCTTGACCTCTCAGACAACAGGTCTATTCAAAGGATTAACACAACCAGCGACATCACAAATCAAACTGATAGCAAACACGAGTTCCTTTCCGACTCTGAGCGAGTAAAATCCAAATTAAAAAAAAAATCTGTATGAAAGAATCGAAGAGTTAATGATTTGTTGGTTATATACACAAATGACAGGCTGCTTTTGTCAATGCTGTGCTGATGGATAGGATTATTTTCTTCTTCTGAAACTATGATTCAGTGCTCAAATAATCCACCAGTAAACTCCACAAATGTTTTATCCAAAGCTCAATGAAGTTTCTGTTTGATCAAAGTCCAAAACATTAGTCTTCTGTCAACTCGGCGTCCTCGTCGACCTCACTGCCACATCTCAAGTCTAATTTAAAAAGCGTACATATAGCGCCTTCAATGAACTTTACATGTACTGTACTGATACATGAGCAGAAAACAGCTCTGTACTTTCAGATATGATGGATTTTTTTAGATGTAATGGTTTGGTCATGAGCACAAAACCTCTGCCACAGATTTTTGTTTTTTTTTTTTTTTTAAAAATGAGGCTGCTGATCACTTACTGCATTCCAAACTAAATTTGCAGAGATTTTCCAGACGGATAACTAGCGCTTGAGATTAAGAGGAGAAGCTGGTCTCAAACTTGACAGCAAACTGGAGCACATACTCACATACAAAGGCACTCTTCTCCTGCTCAGCTCCATGTGCGCGGCAACTGCAAGCACAGACATAAAACAGACAAAAATGAAAACTCCACATATAGCCACACAACTTAACAGAATAACAAAAAAGTATTCTTTTTTGTTATTCTGCTAATTCAACCAGCTCATCTGATCCTGAAGAGATTTTCAAAGCAAATCTGTGCCAAGCAGACTGTGTCTGACAGGGTCAAGTATGTATATAATGATTTTAGTGATGATACTTTTCTGCCCCAGTGTAGAAAAACAGTACCAGAACACCAGATTTGTTCAAATCTGATATGAAATCAGTGTGTAGTCTATTTCTACATGCATGTATGTATGTGTGTGTGTGTGTGTGTGTGTGTGTGTGTGTGTTTGTGCTTAAGTAAGAAATCAATTGAGTTTCAGTGCTGCTGGGTTCAGATCTGTTCTTTATCAACGGCCACTTCCCATTCTGGACAGAACACATAAATGTCTTACATTAACAAACATTTATCAAGTAATTGCTTCTTGAGAAATCACATTATCTTTAGCATGTACATTTATAATTGCATAATTAATCATTTTAATTAACCAAATGTTACAGCAAGCAAACTCAAAGCATGAAAATAACTAGAAGAGAGAACTGTGTGCAGGTTTTTTTAAGTGTGCTAGATTCATGACAGAAAAACAAAAAAAAAAATGTTATACAAACACTAATAAGCTTTATCTTGCTGATTTGAACATCAAATTTTTTTTAATGCTGACCTACTTAGCTGCAGGACACATTCAAGACATTTTGTGGGGCTTTATCTCCACATTTGCAGACGGTTGGCATATTAGCAAGTTATCAATAAAATGGCAGAACAGACACGTCAAAAAGAGTCAACAGTCTGTAGAAAAAGATAACCACCCCTGATGCACCTACCTTGACAGGAGCCCAAACTCCGGCAGAAGAAACCTGACAGTCTACTTATGTTTAGCAGAAGATAACAAGAGCACCTAACTCATCCTCCTTTGGCTAACTGCTAATTTAAGTGTCGCGGTTGAAGCTACAAGTTAAGAAACGGCGTGGAGTCGGTGCAGCTGCTGTTTCCAGACTGAACTGCAGCCTCCACTGACACAGCATCCTCCTCTCTGTCACTGTTGATGCTTTCTGTCTTCCGTCTGCTCGAACGCAGATTCCTCCTCCCGCGAGAGAGTCAACTGTTTCTTTGAGGTTACAGCGACCCCTAATGGAAGGCGATGGAACCGGTGGAAAGAGAGAGAGAGAGAGAGAGAGAACCCGCGTATGTTGAAATATGTATTTTCCAAGAGGAGATAATGACAATCTCTACGCATGTTAAAGTAAAGTTACTTCCATGAAAAAAATGAAAGAAAATAAAAGGGAAAATTAATATTTGAGAAAACCTACTCAAGTTAAAGTAGAATACATTTGGTTAATAATAACTACTGACTAATAATAATAAACTAACAATAACTAATAGGTTGTGATTGTTAATTTATAAGTTTAATTTAAAAGCCTAACAGACCATTAAAGTAACGGGATTAATCAGAGTCATTATCATAACATCAAAGATTACCACTACACATGAAAAATTAACATAGATTATTTTAGCAAACTGCATTCTTATTAACAGTGCAACTTTCTTCAACGCACTTGTGGGGCTTAAGTAGTTTTTAAAAACCATCACAGCAGGGCCAAAGCATGTAACTACATACAACTACACACTCCTATCAAGCACTCCCAATTTCAGCATTTAGAGCTACTATTCATGATGCAGGCATCTGGCAAATTTAGTAAAGTGAAAGTTTGTTACTTGCTTTTAAAAGTAGACCATAAAAGTACTCCTTTAAGAAAAAGCTACAGTTTTCTTTGTCTTTCTCACTCTTGGTATCAATTTTTATCAGTAAGAATTCAATACAATGATTTGAGGCATTTTATGAAACTGTTTCAACACAGTTATGTTCAGTCAGTTTCAATAATACAAAGATTTATTTTCATTTGCTTATAAAACATTTGTCAATGCCAAATATTATGAAAACACAGAGCAGACATCTCATGGTGAATTCATTCAAACACACAAGCACAAGTATATCAAATTTACAATTGAAAGTGTCATTACAGGACTTCCAATAAAATCTACATTTTACATTCTCACACTCACACACACACACACACACACACACACACACACGCACTCTCTTCATTCAACAAATGCATGTCTGTCTTGCTTTCAGCCACACAGAGTCAAAGGACCAGAGTGAGACCGTGAGTCCGCCAGTCTCTCAAAGCCTGTAACAAAATGTTTGCTTGGTGACATCTGCGACATGAGGTCATGTCGGGAAATTTGTCGGAAGTTTCAAAACGAGATTTTAGAGTTGTAAAGGCACTCTAACCCAGTCTTAAAAGGAGGTTTTCCCCTCCCTAAAAGCCTCAGGTGGTGTGAAGCTGTGCTCTTGAGGTACTTGCTTCTCCCTGAGCCAGGCCATTCGACCTGCTGACGCCAAAGCATGGCACCTCCTTCCTGGGGACGGAGGAGGCAAACATTGTGTCCAACATGCCCAACACCTCCACGAGGTCCTTCTGGTAATCGATCTCTCTCTCCAGCAGGTCCTGCAGACGCAGCAGCTGTCGGTCCACCACCGCTGACTGGCCGATAATGGACTGATAGATGTCCAGGATCATCTCAGCTGCTGTTAGGAGGACAGGAGCAAACCTGGGGTCGACCAGGTTCCTGAGGAAGAAACGAAAAAAGGGTGCACATACTCATGTGTCAAAATATTTCTGCTCAATTTGACATTCAAGTCAACCCCTCATTTCTACACTTGCATCTTACCCTACGAGGAAGTTGAGCAAGTGAGAGAGCCCCTGTTCATCCCTTCCCGCCAGAGCATTCTTCAGCGTTCCTCTTCGATCCAACTCCTTCATCACTGCAACTGTAATCTCTGGCTTTCTCAGTCTTGTCCAGGTCTTGAAATGAAGTGTAATATTTTTGTATATTAATAAAAGTAACACCATCTTTTTGAAATGTAAAATCCATAAAGTAAGATCGGTCACTGCTTTACAGTGCACTTAAAAAAAATACATAGGGAATGTTTGATACAGACTTAATTTAGCCTCGTCACTGATGTTACAGACACATGCACTACATACCTCCAGAGCTGTGTCCAAAGCCTTGGATACATTAAACTTCTTGAGCTGCTTGTCATATTTGGCCAAATGCTGTTTCACTGGCTTACTGACAAGAAAATCATCCTGGAAAGAAGACGGAGAACCAAGACATTAACTTACGGAGGGAAAGAAAAAAACAAGTCACTTAAACCTTATTTAATAGTAACTATAAAGAAGTAAGAGCATAAGCAAGTGTCAGGCAGTTTGCCCTTGTCTGTAGTAGAATCAGGTCAATGCATCTGAGGAAATAATCAGTCAGCTGACTGCATCAGGTCTCAGGCTGCGGACCTCACCTAACTGCATGTTGCTACATCTTAATGATACCTGTTTGGGGACGTAGTTCTTCCCCTTCACAAAAACACGATATGATGGCCGTCGCCTCTGTTGGCCAGAGATTTCCTTCGACTCTTCAGGGGTTTTCCTGTGCTTGATACTTAGAATACTGTTGGTCATCCCCACAACAATGGACTCATCATCTGGCTGAAGGGAAAAAAAAAAGCAAAATTCACTTAAGTTATGTTTCTCTTTAAGGAGCAGCGAGGAGGCTTAATACTGTGCTATGACTGCTGTGACAGTTTTAGACAAATGCTATAGTGTGGTCAGCATTTCTGCTCAAGAGTGCAAGTTCCTAACAAATCAAACACTGTGGTGGTGACTGACAAACAAATTCCAAAAAGCAATGAAAGCCTTGTTTGTTCACTGAGGTAACATATTGTGTTTGGGAGTCTACACACTTTTTACACACTGAGAGAAGAGAATGTACCATTTTATATCCTTCAATTGAGATATCTGGCAGTACTTGTAGATATTTCTGCTGGCTGCTGGAGGAATCATCAGTTCATAGCCAGACCATGTCTCATAAAACACAGCCCAGCCCCAGCCCCCCCACTTGTGTGCAATCAATACATTTCGCTTAACTTATTTTGAATTCAACTTCCTACACTTAATTCGCCTTCAAACATGTTAAACAAACAATAAAAACAAGACAAAGTTGTTTCTTACAGCCAGGGCCAGACTGAGGATGGAGGCAGCGTAGTCAAAGTTGTGGACCACTTTGTAGTTGGTTGTGTTGTAAACCTTTACATGCCTGAAAGAAAAAACACACACTCTGCGTTAAATCAGCCTTATATGATAATTATTTGAATGAAACTACCAGGAAAGATGGAGTGATCTTTGATTTTCCACATTTTTCTATTTGTCTGCTTTGTACAGCACCGACATCTGACATCGTACCTGTCCAGAGAAGCTGACAGCAGTCTCTGTCCGTTGCTGCTGAGACACAAACTGGTGACAGTTTTGTGGTGGTTCTTCAGTGACACCAGCTGCTGCCCTCCTTTTAGCAGATCCCACACTTTCACATAGCGGCCACCTAAAGAAAGTGATGGAGAGTAACTTCTTAATGCCTTACATCAACATTTGTAAATATAATGTAGCATAGGTTTATCAATGCAGTCATTTGCAACTCTAGGTTGTTTTTGTTCCGAGCGAAGTCACAACTTAGCATAAGATGGACAAGATGTTTGCCGGTAAACATTTCAAAGCAGTGTATATTTTACTTCTGTTTAAATATGTTCCAAGAACCAAGACTGAAGACAAGCTGCCTCATTTTCTGAATGTCCTGACGGAACATGATGAATATTCTGGTGGCTACCTGCAGAGACAAGGAGACCCTCAGAAGGATAGAGAAGTAGACTCTCCACTGGCTGGCCGTGGTCCATTGTCATCACACTCTTATCTACTCTGGCATCAAACAGTTTCAGCGTGTGGTCATAAGATCCTAGGATAAAAACAGCAACTGTCAGTCACACAAAAAACAGACAACACTTCTCTTTCTTTGTACTCATTCTTCCATCTGCAGTGGCACTCCATACAACAACTTAAGATAGGTATCTAGAGTGATTACTCAATTTTTTTAGTACAGAAATGATTAAAGTGATGCTAATACACCCATACATCTGCTGGGAAATAACAGATTAGCCAAAAGCCAAATGCTTTAAGATTTTGGCTGTTCATCTTGAGTTGATTTAATCTAAGAGACATTGAGACATTGTGACAGATGGTGTATATGACAGTGGTTCTTCTTCCAATAGTTTAACCACCAGAGTGTCACATAGAATAGATAATTTTGGAGTGATGAACACTGAAAATATTGAACCAAAGCGTTAATTACCCCCCCCCTCAACGCTTGCTCTTACCAGTTAACAAATTAGGTTCCATCTCACCTGTGATAAAGACATCACTGTTGAGTTTGCTCGTGACACCACAGCGAATGTAATCTGTGTGCTCTTGGTAGGAGGTGAGTTCAGTGGCATTCGGGATGTCCCAAAGTCGACAGGTATAATCATCCGACCCTGTGAGGATCTGGTAACGGTCTGAGGTGAAGTCTGTGACATGAACAGCCCTGAGAGAATATAATACGAGAGGCAAAATTTACATCAGTTCACCTTCAAAACCACACATTTATAAGTGTGTGACACAGTTCACAAGTTGTCAGAATCCTTGAGATCATCATGAAATTCAGTCGATGGATCACTCAAGACATCATCATTCAATAATTCCTTTGCTATGCAAGAATTCAGGAAGACACAATTCAATGTCCTAAAACAGAACAGCTTAGAGTGATGGGTGAATGGTCTGAAATTTCTATATCAAGACAACAACATTGCATATGCTGATACGGACCTATGCAGTGTGTTGAGTTTTTCTAGTGTCAATGATCGATTCTCCAGTATGACTCAAAAACGCTATTATACAACAGACATTAGGCTGTTCAAAAACAACTATTTTGTTACACTAAGTCTTCAGGTAAGACAATAAAACACTAAAACACTGTTAAACAGTGACATTGGGTAGGGTTACTTACTTTGTGTGCCCTTTGAACATCCTGAGTGCCACCTTGCCACTGACATCAAACAGCCGGACCACCGAGTCTTCACATCCTGCAACTAACAGCTGACCATCTGACCTGAACCTCCCACTGTATGCAGTGTCCTTAAACCGTGTAAATGTCTTCACAGGCTCCTGGGAGAACGGCCCGTAAATGTGAACCTGGAGTGAAATCAGTATTAGAATGGCAGGAAATCTCAAACAAATGTGGCATACTTAATACTTGGTTACTCAGATGATTAACTGCAGCTTCTGTTTTCGTTTTGTGTGGTAAAGACGTGTTTATTCAAAACTGAATTCATACAAGAGAGGTTAACATACCCTTGTGAATGCTGTCACAGCAAAGTTATGTGGTGCCAATGGGGAAAAATCTATGTTCGTGACTGCTCCAAATTCTTTAATCTGGACTGGTGCCTGTGAGGACAAAAACATTGTTAGGATCAAGAAAAAAAGTTAAAGATGGACCTCTCTTGCTCACAGTGACAGCTTGAAGGCAGACAAGGCTCACCTTGTAGTTTTTCCAGTACAGTGTGTCTTGTGTGACTTTCTCCCCAAGTTTAGGATAAACTTGAATTTTTGTTGGTTTAAATGAAGCCATTTCTGTGCCAATCACACAATTTTATTGTCTGGCAAGACACAGAAAATGAAAACACGGTTATTATCTTATTATCATATGGTAAGAGGCATGTCAACAGGGCAGATAAACTTTTCGAGCTCACTCAGTTGCTGTACTTATACAAAAGCAGCTGTGCAGCCCAACAATGTTTAATCCCACAAAAAATGTATTTAAAATTCAGCAGAGGTGCAAAATTTACTGACGGAATCTGGTAGACGTGTCTAAAGATATAAACAAAACACTCAAAAATCTTCAGACTATGTTACTGTTATTTTCATGTGGTTTCGGCAATCTTAAAGCAGTTTAAAGGGAAACACACGTGTTAAAGTTAATGGCAAGAGGTTTGCTTAGCAAAAACTGTCTTGACTCACAAGAACAAAACCAACAAACTGAGGATATCAACTGAATCAACATGAAATAAATGGTACCAGCACACTTCACGTGTTAACCTAACATCATCACAGCCGACCAAACCACGAAGGCTAAGCTAACGAGTTGAGGTTCGCTGCAGTGGATATATTCTGTGATATTTATTACTTTGCAACGAGGGCAAAATAAAACGTTGAAGTCTACAGTAGGTCTTTTTCGTTACTGCTACTAAAACATGTACATAAATGTTTCTGGTTTGAAAACTTCAGTGGCTTATTATACAAAACATTTGAACCAACGTGTTCGGTACTCGTCGTTATTACTGAAGTTAGTTAACGTTAGCACACTGCGCTTTAGCTGCAGCTTAATAATTCTCACCCGTAAATGAAAAGGTCCAGGATTGCAGGAGACTTATTTCTTTATATGATGTGCTGAAATTACTTGATACTAATGTATGTTCTCCCAATAACGTTAAACCAAAAGTTTCTCATTTTATCACGTTGCCGCTCGGTGCACAGAAGGACGCCATGATTACAAACGTGACAACTTCCGTTACGAATGCTTCAACTTTATTGTTCACTAAAGGAAAGCAAAATTATCAACTTAACCCCAGACACTGTGTTTATTGTTTTACATTTCAAATAGCAATGACGTTAGAACTACCATAATATGTTTTTTTTGGCTTACAGCTTAACTAACATTTTCATTTATTTAAACTAAATCAACTTTCTTTGACGTTGAAATGGACCTTATAGCATTAATAGTAGTATTTTTCTTGTAGTATTAGTATTTTTATACATAATACTTTTTTAAATTGTGGTTTATTGGTTTTAAGTAACTTTTTTTAATTCTACAAAAAAATGCCTCATTTTAAAAAGTTAATGAGCACACTTCTTTTGGTAAATTGATGAAAACAGGGTATTGAGGAGCGTAATATGGAGTGAAAAAAAATGCTGATTTAACAAAACAACATAAATTGAAATACAAGTCGCACTGATAAAAATATATTTATATAAAATTGGAAAAAAACAGCATGCACATCCGGCAGGTTAGCGATCTGAGTGCGTCACTTCCGGTCTTCCCTCCTTTTTCCGAGCTTCTATCAACTGTGTGGCCCGCGTGTTTACACACTCCCAGGTCAGTTCACATCTCCATGGCCTTAAAAGCTCTCTTAGCCTCTTATCGATGTTGCATGGTAACGGAAGAATAGGTCCTCGTGTCACATTACGCATTATAATGCAAGGAAAACATAAATCACACCTGTATGTCCGTATCAGAGGCCTAGGCTAGCTAGCTGTTTAGCTTGGCTTGCTAACTAGCTGGGAGTTGAGTTGTCACAATGTTTTAGAACCCTGGTCAATAAAAATATGCATCAGGCCCGGAGGCTCAACCGGCTGTACGCCCTCTCGTCACGGCAAACAAGTATATGAAGCTTTCAGAGCCAGTAACTATCAGATTTCTTTTGCCAAAGGACATTGCGAGTTCAACCGTAAGGTACTAACTTAAGCAGACCACCTCTGTCTGATACGTGAAAAACTTGAGACTTAAGTTGGGCAGCTATTTTAAGACTTCCAGCAGCTGTGCATTCTTTTCAGTTCGCTGCAAAAGGCGTCAGGACAGGGGAATTTCGGGGGTTTTTAGTGTAACTGACATTGAAATCACACCCTGTTTTTCTTGTGAACTGTTAAAATGACACATTTGGTGCTTGCAGTTCAATCAATTACTGATTTGTTGGTCATGAAATAAAACTTCTACACAAAAGCCCAAACTTATTAGCAAGTCTCATCTATAGAATACATTATTAGTGGGCAATATCATCAGTGGAATGACATCATAATCATCTCTTCTAAGTCTGTTGAGTAAGAATATTTTTTCCAAATGACTGAGTGTCGTGCGCTAATATTAAACTTTGTGTGCTTCTGTCTTGTCTTGTGTCAGATGAAGGAGTTGATAATGAACCAGGAGAAGCTCGCCAAACTGCAGGCGCAGGTCCGCATAGGCGGCAAGGTGAGTGCATACTGACAAATTTCTGAAAGAAAATGCTCTTTTCTTTGTGAGATGTCATCATCTTACAGGCTTACAGGTTCATGTATTACAGCTCATTGTTGTACTTTGCAGGGGTCAGCCCGCAGGAAGAAGAAGGTGGTGCACAGAACAGCCACTGCAGATGACAAGAAGCTGCAGTTCTCCCTCAAGAAACTGGGAGTCAACAACATCTCTGGCATTGAGGAGGTACTGCAAAACACAAAAAAGGAGAGAGATCTTCCACATTAAGAAACAAACAGAAAAACTTTTTTGAGTGGATTTTTGAGTTTTGGAGTGAAGGGAAACTTGGTAAACTTTCCAAAACAACCATACTTAGACATTCACCCCTTCTTGCTATTTTGACACTGAACACAATACATTAAGCTGTTTCTTACAACACCAGTATGTTGCTGTCAAGCCTCTCAGCCATGTTTAATAGCATGAACAGAGGTTTGGCAATGCAAAGCTACATAGTGTGTGAAAGAAAACGCTAGTTAATATAGGATACTTCTTTGGAAGTTCATAGAATCCCTACAAAATTTTGTAATTTGTGAGTTGTTTTGCAAAAACTTTATAAACTCTGCATAACTTTTGTTGGGTCTTCTTTTGAATTTAACAAATGTTATATGATAGCTTTTATTCTCTGGTGGTAGATAAAAAATGTGTCTTGTTTGTCTCACTGTATCGGTGACTTCTGTTGATCTGCCAGCTTATTACAACAACAAATTTAGTCTTTGCAAATTGAATGATGTGGGTGCCATTTGCACATAAAGCAGAAGTGATCACTTTGAGTTGTCAGCCTGTGATCCGATTACTCAGGACAGATGTTTATACTAAAGATTCAAAGCATCTATAAGGCTCAGTTTGTATTAGACCAAATAAGTTTTTAATATAAAACTAAAGGGAGGCAGAGGGAGGCAGAGAGAGAAAGTGTGTGTGTGTGTGTGTGTGTGTGTGTGTGTGTGTGTGTGTGTGTGTGTGTGTGTGTGTGTGTGT
>JAQNCA010000027.1:9907000-9922518 GCA_029783725.1 Acanthurus tractus
TGTGAGTGTGTGAGTGTGTGAGTGAGTGTGTGAGTGAGTGAGTGAGTGAGTGAGTGAGTGAGTGAGTGAGTGAGAGAGAGAGAGCATATGTTCCAAGTCGGTCAAAATTTTGTTTTAACATCCTAAACATCTAAGTTGGTGGATATTTTCATTACCTGACACTCTCTGGTTTCCCTCCGTCTGCATTGTCACTGCATTTTTCATCACAAGTTAGCTCCTACCTGACCTGAATTCATCTGGGAAAAAACACACACACACTGCAGACACACAGCACCTCACAGAAAGAGGCGGTTCAACTTTAAGATGATACACTTACTTCATGTGGGAGATTTATTGTTGTTGTTTCTTAGAAATAGGGAAGTTAAAGGGCAACGAGAATGCTGAGCTTTGAAGTTTCATCAAATAAACTAAACAGTCAGCCACAACGTGCTAAGTCAGGAATCCTATGATACTAGGAGCAACAATTGGCTGCACACTGACATGAATGAAAGGGGTACCATAGTAGATAATTAACCACAATCACATTATAATTAAGTCCTCTTGTTTGAAACTGACCTCTTGCCACTTCTCTTCCTCCTTTTTCCCCCCTCATATTTTTGTGTGTGTTTCACTGTAGGTTAATATGTTCACAAACCAGGGGACTGTGATCCACTTCAATAATCCAAAGGTTCAGGCCTCCTTGGCTGCCAACACCTTTACAATCACAGGGCACGCTGAGAACAAGCAGCTCACAGAGATGCTCCCAGGAATCCTGAACCAGCTGGGTGCTGACAGTCTGACCAGCCTCAGGAGATTAGCAGAGACTCTGCCTAAACCGGGTACCCATCACACTCATTAGTGATCTCTTTGCATGTATCAGTAGCCCTGTCTGATGGCTTTAAACATTTACTCATTAATTCATTCGTTTACTCTTCTCCCGCTTTTAGCTGGAGACAATAAAGCCCCCATGGTTGCTGCTGACGAGGAGGATGATGAGGTTCCAGGTAAGCAAATTTATATATCCCCTTTTTCAAAACAAAGAGCTGCATCCATTTTTTTAATGTGCTGTAGCTGTAAAATAATCCTGTTATAATACTCCAGAATAGCCCTGTATCATGGAACACACATGACCTTACTGTTGTGTTCATGTTTAACACTTTTACTTGGATGCTAAATACATCTGATGCCTCCTAAGATATTTTATTTTAGCCTGTGTATTTTCTACCCTTCTTCACCCCTCTGTTTCCTCTTTCAGATCTTGTTGAAAACTTCGACGAGGCCTCAAAGAATGAGGCAAACTAACAAATACCAGGCAGAATTCCAAGGCTCCTCTTGACTCATCGTATTTTGACAGAGCAGCATAGTGTAACTGTTCATCCGTCATTGCTCCGTGGCAACAAATAAAAGTTGCTTTTTAATTGTAACCACAACAATTGGGCTACATCAAGTGCAGTACAAGTTAAGTTATTTAATTCAGTGGAATGTGCAAAGCCTTCCCTTTCTCACACTGCCTCTCCTGCATTGTTATGCTCACCCATGAAAAATGTATCTGTGGAATTAACCATGTAATAAAGATAACATTTACATTTCTCAATATTATTCTTTTACTGCCCCACTTGGTCATTTTTATTTAAACTTATGTACTTGTCTGAATTTGTGCAGGTGACTGTTGAATGGCAAACATTGCTAAAGGTATTTTACAGTAACAGAAATCAATTCTATGTCAACTATCAAAAGCAGCACTTGTCTGCAAACCAAGGATTAAACAGGAACTGTAACTACTGCAGTTCTGCTTTGTGAAATTTGAGAGCCAAACACTTATATTTTTAATTGTGTAAGTGAGAACATGGCATAATAAGAACCTTCAGCTTGCAACTTAAAGTAGAGTGTAAGTCATTAGGAGGCCTATGTGGACAGCAGCATTGGTTAAATGTGAAATGTGTCTGTTATATGATACTGAAGTCTGAAAAACAGAAGACACCCACCAGTGCAAGACAGTTAACTGTAGATTGTCTTTTACAACAGAACTAAATGTCACCAGCCAGGCTGTTCCTAATGGGAAATGAGTTGCTGGGTCTCTTTTAAAATCTTTATACATTCTTAATCAAATAAGCAGAAAATTCCATCTATATACTCTGTATAGAGACAGGTGTAGCACAAGTAACAACTTATCCTCCTTCTAATGTGAACCTTAAATGATAAATGGTTGGTCAAAAAGTTTTTTTGTCTTTTTGTGAAGCAGAAATTAGTTATTTTTTTCACCTTAAGTGCTTCACAGATTTTCTTTTCATAATTCTCCACATGTGTGATGAATGAAATGTGCTTCTTGGGATGGATGTTGAAACCACTTCTCCAGAGCAGTTTTGATGGGTTTGTTTCAGTTTCTGAACTGATTTTGGCACTGAGCTGAACATGTACACTCAAATATGAAAATGATTTCATATGAAGATTACACACTGACTTATCTGGTATTTCGTAGCTTTTTAAAAATTTCTCACACATTCCTCTAAGTAATAAAAGTAAGTTGGTTGACTCAAAACAGTCTTTGAACTTTAAGATGCGCACCCATGTTGAAAATGTTTCAGTTGAGGGAAAGTAAAAATGCCAAATGGAGAAAACAACACCTACGAAGCTCGATTGAAACCTACAGCAAAACTGAAACTGAATAAAGGTATGGAGATATGGACAGAGAATATGCATATGCTATTTTGAATTTATAACACCAACTTGATAAAATCAAAATGTAAATTCAGTGGTAGAGCGATATATTTAATGTACTTACCACAAATATACAGTTTTGTCCCTGCGTGGTCACCATAGAGGCCAGAACTGACCACCCACCTGCAGTTGCCTGTATGACACATTATGTTCTCCTTAACTAAATCAACTTGGAAATTTACATGTTCTGCAATCATTTGAAGGACTTAATGGTAATTAATTTCTTGATGCCTATCCGCCTATCCGTACCTCCATTATCTGTAAGTGTAAACCAAGCTGACATTGAGCAAGAGGGGCTGTGCAAGCTAGATAGATCACCAGTTCTTCAGATGGCTTAAACAGCAGAGACACAGATCCATTCACACTCACATTCACACCCACAGGTGTCCTGTTAACATGACCTGCATGTGTTTGGCAAGAGGAAGCCTTCTTACTGTGAGGTGACAGTGCTTACCACTTCAAACCATGCCAACCAACTTCTAAACGTCCACATTTTATGTAGCTGTACCTTACTGACTACATGAAATACACATACACATTACTACACTCCCTAAAACTTGCGAAATAGGTGCATCAAGCAACTCAACAATAGGATTTGCTAGATTTTTCCATAACTATAGCACAGATAAAACTGAGAAAACTGTTTTTGGCCCTAAAGAAGAAGACCAAAATTCAGTGCTCACCTAAATCTACTATACTATATTCTACCAATCAAGTTATTATAAGGGTAGATATGAACTCAGACTAAACTTTTAACTTAAAGACAATTACATAATCAGCCTTTTGCCATCTTCGAAACATAGCAAGAATTAAAATTTCCTGTCAAAGCAAGTAACTGAAAAAAGTTTTTTTTTTAACATCCTAGATTTTTTTTTTTAATATTTATGGTATATCTTATATATTATATATAATATTATATTGTATGTTATATCATTATATGTTATATATATTATACATAATATTTATTTAATATCCTTTAAATGCAATTTTAAGCTTTTCTCAATGTCCTATTGATATGTATTTTTATGCCCCTGTGGAGCACTTTGAATTGCCATGTGCCTGAATGGTGCTATTAAAATAAACTTGTCTTGCCTTATCGTAGATAGAGATTATTATTAATGCTGTGAACATTCACCATAGTCACTGTAATGAAATACATACAGACGGAGAGTGTGAGGTTGCTCGAGTGCACTGAATTCTCCTCTATCACAGACTCATAATGAATTTTAGAATTTTAAGGAACCGAAACCTGCAGCTAACTTTTTCTGTTCAAATGACCCAACAGGTTTCGCAGAATTGTATTTCAGCACTGTGGTCACAATATAGTTGACATTTTGTAGAAAGGTAGACTCTATTAAATATGCAGTGTGTTGTGGTTACCCACAAAACTTTAAGAGAACAAAGGAGAATGAAAACAATTACTGACACAGCCCTCCTGCAAACATGAAGTGCAATGCTTTGTTTATTATGGAAGTACCTCACACACAGTTCAACACATGACAGGATTAGAAAATTTACAAATATGTGAGGAGATACACCTGAGCAAAATGTGTTTTTTTTTCAGTTGGGAACTTAATGTCTCATCCTTTCATAGATGACATTTGGCAGAAAAAAATGGATAGCCCCATACATGACTAAAGTCATGGGCATGGAAAGTCCTGATGTCTTCCCCTCTCTCTTTCCCTATGTAAACTTGTGTGTGTGTGTGTGTGAGTGTATTCTCTTGAAACCTGGGAGCCTGATGTCCTCACAATAATAGTGAAATAGGGGGAAACCACTGAAAGGAGTAGATTTGTTTTAAACATCTCTTCGACAAAGGTAACTTCGGGTTATGGTTGGGATTAAATGGATAAAGGTTCATGTAAATATCAGTAATGCAAAGTTACACAGGCTTAGACTTTTAAACTATTTTTACTTAGAGTCTTTTTAAACTTAGACTTTTTCCTTTTTTGGTGGTGGTGGTGGTGGTGGGGTGGGGGTACATGCCACTCACATACTCCCAAAGTACTCCCCATGCTCCCCAATACTTCCCAAGGCTGACTTAAAAACATTATTTTTTTGTGCAACAATCTCAAGAGCCAAAATTTTTTTCCTTTATCTGAAAACAAAAACAGCGAAATTCACATGCAAAAAGCAACAGCTAGAGATTTCTTTTGGCGTTTAAGGTAAAAAAAAAAAAAAAAAAAGTTTCAGACACAGAAAAACAGACTTTGTACAACAAACTTTGTAAAATTTCCATTAAATTTCTTAATGTTCTGTTGCTACAGATATAAGGGTATATACTGTTTATTTAGCCTCACTCCCAAAAAGACTGAAAATCAGTGTGCATATGTTCATCAATGTGCATGATTGTGGGCCTTTGGATTTGTTTATCAGATACTGTACTTTTTAGATGCTGCATTATTCCAGTTCAAAGGCGTAGGGCAACCCCCCACCCCAGTTCACACCCACCTTACACCTCTTATCTCCATCTCTCAGTCCCTTATTCGAAACTCACATTTCATCTGATGCATAACAGTAAGGAAGGAAATGCAACATATCCGTCAATGGGCTATTTATTATCAGTTTACTCCATCGCTCTGTTTCTGTCACACTTTCAAAAGTGACATGATCATGGTTGTGGTAATGATGATGATGATGTATGCATGCCGTGTTACACACATGGTATAAATGGATGCTCAGTGGCCAGTGGAGCATACAGTCATCAGGATCAATTCGACTGAACTTCTGCTCTTCATTTTGATTTTTAGCGTCTTCAGTGCAACTTCTTCAAAATGGTAAGAAATAACCACTGGAAGTCAGTGCAGAGAATTAGATGCTTTTATGGGCAGGATAGAGTGTAAACTACCAACTTTGCTGTTATGGTCATTTAATGTTATCAGTAGATATTTACCCAGCTAAGAGTAATCAAATCATTTGAAATGCCTAAGCACAGATTTTATTTTGTTTCTCAGTTGAACATGAACAATTATCTATAGCAAGTTTAGAGAGGAATACTAAAGTTTTAATAAAAGTAAGATTAATTTCAACCATTTCTCTTCTGCTATCATACCATCTCTTCAAAGACTTTGCCACTTTGGATATTTGGGCTTCTGCTAATCAGCCTAACGGGAGCACAGGAACAGTTTCCAGAAAATTGTATGTATTATTATTGGTCCACATTATCTTACTTTATAACAATGTTTTTCCTCAACTTGAATTTTTCTAAATCTGTTAACTGTGATATGCTATTTTTTTTTTATTCATTTTGCATGTATTTCTTTCTGTTCTGTTTGTGTAGTCGTGGTGGCCAAAAGGAACGATGCAAATGCAGTCACACTGACCTGTGGTACACAAACTGAAGGACCCGTCACGTGGAAGTTTCATGGTGAATCGGTTGAAGATGTCATTTTAGACAGCGAAACACAGCAGGTTGGTCAAAATCTGACCATGGCAGACGTAGGTAGACCAATGTTGGGACAATACAGCTGCTGGAGTGGAGGAGAAATGGTATCCTCAACTTATCTGCTGCTTGAGGAGGAAGTGGAGGAAGAGGATGAGTTAGGTGAGATAGTCTTGTTTCATTTTTCAAAACTTGTTGTGTAATATCCTGTGATTGCCAGGAATATGTTAAAAATACATCTCAACATTTTTACTCCTTGGAATATTTTTCTCTCTAGACAGTGAAACTGAGGCTGAACACATACTAAACCACTTTATGAGTCACTTCAAACATAAATGTCTGACATTTAGAAATACTTTTGTCCTCTTTTTCCAGTGCTATAAAGTCCAAACATTTTCAAACTTATATATTTACTCACATTCTGGTTCTTCATAGATTCTCCTCTCCACTGTCGGGCAAAGTCTTATGATTGTAAATTCAGCTGTACGTGGACCAAAAATGGATCCTTGGCAGTGCGCATGGGACTCGGCTCTGATTGGTAAAGACAAGAACAAACAAAGAAATGACAACAAATATAATACAATACGATAAAAGTTATGTAGTATATGAAATTGGCTAAACAAGCAGACAGAGCTGTACTTTTTTTTTTTGTGGTAACGCACTGTTTAACTGCTCGCTTCTGTAGCCATGAAGGTGAGAAGTCATGTCAGTGGTTCAGCAGCAGTGTGAGGCTGCAGAATGGGGGATTCCGGTTAGAGCTGTCCCACCACCTCTCACCCTACGCTGAGGAAAGCACCATGCTCGAGATCACTGCTGAGGCCATCATTGACCTGTCCTTAGTGAGAAGAACCAAGAGATTTTATCTCAGAGACATTGGTAAGCTGAGTGAAACTGTGCAACAGGAAAGGCATTCAGCAGAAGATTATCAAGATGAAACAGTAGAAAAGCATCTTTTGCAAAAAAAAAAAAAAATTTACAAAGTAAGGGTATGATTCAGTTGTTCCAAAAATGAAGGGTGTCTTGATGAGGATAAACAATTTGCAAATTATCAGCTTGAACTATAACATTGTTCAGTAAAGTAAAACATTTCTGATAAGGTATAGTGGCTCACTCTACATATTCTCATTTTACATAAAAGTCTGTTTAAAATGAAATGATAATCAATGATTATTGTGAGCAGTGAAAAGCAGCTGTGAAAAATTAAGAGAAAAAAAAAGGCAATTGCAAGCAGTCATATCATTGTTCCTCAATAAATCCTTTTCTTCTGTCCAGTTCAACCAGACAGTCCCAAGATCATCAAGTGTCAGGAGATGGGTGAGGACCTGAAAGTTACCATCGAGCCACCATCCAGCTGGTCGACTCCTCACAGCTTCTTCTGCCTGGAGCACCAGATTGAATATGAGCTGAGAGACGACGGCCAGGTACACCCAAGCTGACAGTGAAGCAAAGTGTGTTGTCGTCCTTCATGCTGTCTGTTACATTTGGTTTCCCATCTTCCTTTAGATTGGACGTTCATCATCTAATCTGGTGCCGAAGGGGATCAGCAAGCTGAGGGCTCGCTCTCAAGACCCGCTGGTGCTCTCCCACTGGAGCCAGTGGACTTCCTGGAGAAATGTAATCTATTGATATTTGAGGCCAACCCTGTCTGCTGCTGCTCTTTCTTTGTTCTTACACATCTAAAATGTCCTCTTGCGTCCTCTCACCAGAAGCTCAGTTAAAAGTCAAGAATTTAGCTTGATGATGTGGCAGTACTGCGCACTTATATTATTGCGTCATATTTATTATTCTTTTTTATTTATGACTTGATGAACTATTTATTTATTTATTTTGGATTACTATCTTTTTAAAATAATTTGCTCAAAAAGTAAAGCAAACATACTGCAAACTGTAAAAAAAAAAAAATTAAAATTAAAATCTTTCCTACTGATAGAAGCACTGCAGTTTCCCTATTTGGGATCTCGATACTACCAGATGTCTTTGTGACCCTAGACATTGGCTTAACTGTGACCTTCCAAATTACAACATACATACTTCTGTGATTAATGAGAAATATTATTTAAAAATGAAAATGTTGTAGTATAGGACCAAATTCTATGTAAAGGTCTCTGCCATTTTGGCCATTTAAGGATCTTTGACATTAAAATCTAAGGATATTTATACAGTACATCATTTAACATGTATTAGATATCAACTTCTAACATTTCAGCTGGAGGTTTTAAACTCAGTCTGGCTTTCACACAGTATGTGCCTCTCTTCCTGTTATTTCTTTGTGTGTTGGTGTGTCTGTGTATTTTGGTGGTTTGATGCAAAATGAATGGCTATTAAAAAAGCTTTATGCTTCCTTCCTGATATATATTCTTCCCTCATTAATGTGTTGCTCATGTCACATATTATAATTACAGACTAAAAGAAATCCCCAGTTTAATGTAGCCTGTTGTCAGACCACATGCATGCGCAATGTTTTCCGTGAACATGGGGGTGGTGCAATATTTGAAACTTGAGTTGCTGAGTGTGCGCACTGCATGTTCCCTAAATTTTTATTGATTTTATTCAAAGATCACTTTTTTGGAATTAATAAATAATGAAGTTTCCTTTTAAGTAGTATTATAAAAGGAAGGGTCACTGAAACACTTAAAATGAGATCAAGAGAAATTGGATCCTTGTGCTTTAAGTTACAAATCAGTATTATGTGGCTCACAATGCTCCAGTGACAATTATTTTTATGAGTACTTATTTAATCATAATATCCCTCAGCTATTAGTTAACAAGTTCCTTTTTACTTATAGCCAGTGACTATTCATAGCATTCAAGTGTATTTAAGTTTATTGGTAATGAATGAGCAATACCAATGATTACTTTTTTAGCAAAACCTAAAATTAAATTTCGGACATCAACTGAATCTATTTTAGAAATGAGGAACAGATAAAGACAGTCAGACTGACATTGAGACACCTTTTCCCATCGGCTGTCAGCTATAGTATAATGCTTTTTTTTATTATCATGTGTTATCTTTACCATCTATCTTATCTATCTATGCTTGTAAGAACAACAAGGAACAACTATGGCACCTCTATAGCTAGCAAACTCCAGGAGGCGGTAAACATTTATCAAAGCTGCACCTACTTTACCAGTCAGATTTGTTAGAATGACAAATGCATTGGAGCCAAACTAACACTACCAATTGCTATTATATTTCCATATTTTCCTTTTTTTCCAACTTAGTCATTGAAATTTTCATGTTAGTGTGTAAATTTTGCCATCTGTCTTTCATTGAAAGTGATGAACATTTCAAAACCTCTCTCAAACACTGGAGAATTTGATTTGAATTGTCAAAAATCTCAAAAACTAAAATCAATGTATTAACTTCAAGGTCACTGACAGGGCAACAATTCTGTCCTAACATCAAAGTTTAACAGCAGCTTTATCTAGCTCAAAGCTCGAACAGTCAATGATCAGTGAAAAGTTTTGTTCCAGTGGAGTAATGGAATATTATGCTGCATTAAAAGTGGCCAAAGATTGGGCTTAAGTACTGAAATAACATTCATTTTCAACAGTCATTTTTGATATTTACAGCCAGAAGTTGCAAAGACAGATTTAATTTTACAAATTAATGTTTTAGGACTTAGAATTTTGCTAATTTGGTTTTCTTGTCAATCTTCTTACACTTATTCGTTATTAACTCATTGCAGGTAACAGCAAGTGAAAATCAGCGACACAGATGCAGGAAAGCAAAACCTTGCCGTCAGGAGGTGCCATCTGAGTCCTTGAAAGACTGTACGTATGAGAAGAAAGGGAAGAAAAAAAGGAAAAAAGATGAACTGCAAAACCAAACATCTTAAAAAGACGTTCAGTAAATCAGGCTTTGTAAGTGGGATCATGCTGGTGTAAAAAGCTTTTTATTTATGAATTAAATTAATAACAATAATATATTAATGAGCTTAAATAACAAAATAGAATGTCTGATTTCACTGGGAAAATGCAAAATTGAACAACTTAAGCAACATTGTGCATGCCATAGTTTTTAAAGTGAATTTTGAGAAGCTGCGGATCAAAGACGGCATTGCTTATGCTGTTCTTGTCCTAATCTCAATGTAAGTGGCGAATGCAACAGCCTTACATCAAATCTGAACCTTAATAAACGATATTGCACTCATTTTTTTCTCAGTCTGTACTGTGTTTCATTACTTTTGGTGTGCATTTCATGAATGGTATGAATGCAGGATTCATAGTTAAGTACAACTATTGTTCATTTTATTGGTTAATGCCCTTTGAGTATAATAATGTCACTGATATCTCTTTGAATATTACACATAAACATCACATGACACTGAAAACTCTCAACTAGTTTGCAACAACGTCATAGCAAATTGGCTTAGAACAAAATATGCACCATGAAAGCACATGATCAACCAAAAATCACATAGGATTTGCAGTGTTTATCACCTGATTATGACATCATGTCTAAAAGAGGGCCAGCCCTCCAACAGGTTAATCCGGCTGTGCATCTTGTATCTCAGCAAACACAAGGAGCTTTGATCTTGGGCAACAATGGATCAAAGTAGGGGAAAAATACATCTTATTTTGGTGGATTGGAAAAAAGGAGACAAGAGAGAAATACATTACCACATAAGTGATTAATGATGTTGATCATAAAATGGTAGATGACGAAATGCACAGCTTTTACTCCAAACTTTACTTTATCTGATTGCTGTGCTGATGATTTGATAACATTTCTAGAAAGTATTACGTCACATATCCCTGAGATAGATTTTGCATTTACAGAGATTTGGTATGATTAGGTATGAGAGAATTGGTGATGCATTAGATTACAGGTATTTGAATGAGGATGATGGAGTCATTTTATTCATGATATGATCTGATTTTGTTAAATGTTCAATCTATGTTGGTTTCTCCTTACTGCTCTTCTACAATGCATCATTAATATCATTCTACTGTCTGTCTGCAGTTTTAAATAAGTGGTAAAGCTGAATCTGCTAGTGATGAATTAGCAGTCAGGTATTTTACCATAAAACAGTGTATTTATGAGGACTCAGATTTGTACGTAGTTGCACAATTAACAAGTCGTAGAGTCACTATATGTAAATTTGTCAAATTAGACTTTGTGGAGTTCTGATACTCTCCCTCCCTCCAGGCCTTCTGCTCAGCAATGAGCACACACTCATCAGCAGTGACATGGGTCAGGCAGGCAGCACCTCCCACCTCCCAGCTCCCAGCTCCCAGCTCCTATCCCACTTGTGGTGGTTTTTTTGGCTTGTGTGGAGGTGGCTCAAACTGCACAGTTTAAAAGTAGACTCAGTGGCTCAGATTAAACTTGAATCAGTTCTTAAAAGGGGTCGTCAGTAGTGTCTAGACCAAAGCCAGTGATTAATAACTGGAATTTAGCGGTTTTGTTTTCAAGCCGCACTTCATGTATCAGACCTTTTTTTTTTTAATCAATATGGCCTATGGGAAAGATGCTTTTTTGCCCGCAGGGGATTTTATTTGTTGCAATACCGCGAATGACCACTGGTGGAACAGAAAGTAAAGCGCGCAGGCGGCACCTCATCCAATTCTTATAAACATCCATATCAGAAAAGCAGCAGGGAAGTGGATTTTCTTTCGTTTCCTGCCAAATATGTCATCCAACCCTGTGTGTGTGAGTGCGTGTGTCTGTGTGTGTGTATGTGTGTGTGTATTTATGTGTCTTTGTGTAAGTTTGAATGATTTACTACAGAATAAAACCTAACCAATGAACCACACTGTTAGTGTACTGACGTTAACTCTGAGCAGGCTAGTAATAGGCCTAATGTAAGCGGTGTTTCAAATAAACAAATTTAATTTTATTGAGACAAAAAAAAAAGAACATCATCTGAGAACATCATCATCCTATTGTCATTTAAACATTGAATATTACACTACATACAGAGTAACGCATATGGAAGTGTAATTCTATATATGTATTATATCGTCGTGGTTATTTATTTAATGTAGCCTAACGGGGTTAAGGTGAGGTGCACTCATTTTATATATTTTACCTATATGTAAGTGTGTGTATATATATACACACACACACACACACACACTTACATATATATATATACATTCTATTATGATTGAATCTACTGTGATTTTAACAAAATAAAATAACCACACCGGGGTAATGATAAGGCGTAATGTTAACTAATCTCTAATAATCTCTAAACAGAATCAAATCCTACCAATTTTAACGTCAGTACATGAATGCGTACATGAATGCTTTATTTAACAAGCTAAAAGAGATAAACGACAAAATAGGTGGATAACAATATACATCTGCGGCTAGCCGTGTAGCACATAAATATGCAGGGATGCGCAGCTCTGTGGCCCTTATGCGCGTTCACCAGGCCGGGCAAAATACATCCGGTCTCTGATACTGGGACAAAACTGAAGAAAAAAACATCCTAATTCAATAAAGGGCCAATTCAGTATTTGTGCTAACCGCTGAATTGTGAACGTTTCTTTCTTTATGTTAGTCAATGAGAAAAAAGTCTTTATGGGCTCAGTGGCATCATGTGACCGTCGCCATACTTGCAATGCTACGATTTGGTCAGCAAGTGTTTTTTTTACTTTAAAGTCCCAGCTCACTTCCTGGGTGCACGCTCTGTCTACTGTAGGACGACTCTGAAGTTAGCCTCCGATTAGCAGCTCCCTATACGACAGTTAAGGGGAGGGTTAAGGGGAATTAACCCTACATTGCTTGGAGACCATTCTGCCAATAAAGGGAGAATTCTTCTTTTTAGACCAACTTAGAAGTCTCTCAAAAACCACTACACTCAGACTTGGTCGTACAGACCCTAAATTATTGTAAAGACCATACATTTTCATCAGAGTTTCATATTTGTGAAGCCTTTATTCAATTTGTGAAAAATATCTCAAAGAATATTTCATTGCTTTATTCGTCCGCATTCACTACACTTCACATACACTACACTTAGACTTGTTAAATCTGCCCGAAATAAAATGCAGAGGCTAAATATTCAATGAATATAAGGGTTTTAGTGCAGATTTAGGTCATGGACTAGTAAACGAATTACCACGCACAGTAAACTGAGTTATAGCTTGAAGATTGATCTCCGAGCAAAGCAAAACACCCTTTACCCTTAACTTCCCCTTTAACTGCCGACTCGGAGGCTACGAATCGGAAGCTAACTTCAGCATCGTCACCGAGAGGACGGCAGCTAGCTACAATGAACAAAAGACCGCGCTTTGACACTGAAGTCTCGTCTATGTTGCGTTAAGGAGCTCTACAAATGTCCTCAACATGGCAAAGGTTGCTTGGATAACAGCATTAGTTTTACACCTCTGGAGTGTTTTAATGCAGTTCAGTCGCACGTCAGGTGAGAGTCACGTTCGTGTTACATCCACGCTACAACGGGTGGAGGTGGAGTTTAGTTTTGAATGCTTGTGAAAAGCTAATTAAGCTAACGAGCCGATATTAGTTGAAGGGTTTCAGAAGGTGGCCAAGGCATTTGTCGTAGCTTTCACAATTCGTCACATTTTAAGTCAAATATAGAGGTTCACCGTATCACACTGTCTGTGAATTTCCACCCCACATCACTGCGGTTTACCAACACTGACTTCATACTGATATTGCGGGTATTCTCACTTCTCACCAGCTTGTCGTGTTTCTTTCTTTTCTATTTTGGTCCGCTCTAGGTCTTGGGATAAATGAACTGCTGTATTTCCGGGTCATCAGCCCGGAGGAGATAGGGTATATATTCAGTGCTGCACCTGCTAAAGACTTCGGAGGAGATTTTGTTAGTACCTGTACTCTACCTTGTAATTGAACTCAAGGATTTTCAAGCCACAAACACATGTACAGTCATATTTTCATATCCCCCTTTGATCCTTTGGTCCCCAGACATCCTCCTATGATGAGATTTTCCTCGTGCCCGCCTACCCGGCAGACGGCTGCTCCGATTTGGAGGACAGAGACATCATCCAGGGACAAGTAATCCTGGTTGAAAGGGGGTATGTAAACACACCTCAGCACCTATAGCTTCACCTGTGAAAGCCATGAAGGATGTAGAACATCTTGGTTGAGGGAAAGTTAAACTGGAAAGCGCAATTTAGCAGCGGAGGGGAAGGAAGAAGGCGAACTGAAGCTGTGATTTGAAATAAAGCTATATGAAATGAAGAGATTTGACTAGCTGACCAGTAAGACAGCTCATTTGTTTTGAAAATAAACCTTGTTTTTTGTCAAGGTGCACACAGAGCATTGTTTTGCTAAGGCCCTGTCTTGGTATCTCTTTGTTTTATTCTCTCAAACACAGTGAAACTACGTGTAAATAGCCCCTCAACACAATCACACCCACAATGTTGTCAACTTGCAGACTTTCTTAATAGACTGAGTAGTATCGAGTGTATATTTGGTAGCGTTACAGCCTGTGTTTGCTGTTCTATTTTTTAAATGATTTCTGACTTATCTTTCTCTGTTCTAGAGGTTGCTCCTTTGTGCAAAAAGCCCAACATGTTGAAGAGGCAGGAGGCAAAGCTGTTCTGATTGCTGATAATGCAGAGGACAACGACAGTCAGTACCTTGATATGATTACTGATGGAAGCGCTGTCAAACCAAGTATACCTGCTCTATTCCTGCTAGGTCGTGATGGGTAAGACATATGCACATGAACATATGTTTACATGTGATTGATCTTATGTAAGCGTTAATACAATTACACCTAAATTCCTTGTGTTTCAGGATGATGATCAGACGATCTCTACAGCGACAGGCACTGCCATGGGCTGTCATTTCCATTCCTGTCAATGTTTCCTCTCTGGCCTCATTTCCACTCAAGCAGCCTCCATGGATACTGTGGTAGAGATGATGCACACCCACAACTTAATGCACTTTCAAACTCAATAAACGCTGTGTTATTAGTACAGATCCTTTCAGTGAAGAAACTTACAGTACCACATGGAAATTCTTTGATGACTGTAATCGTCTGACCAGATGAGGAAAAACCTAGTAGGAAATGTGGTTATTCTTGGCTCTCAGTTGAAACTGACTAAATTAGCCTCTGGTTTTGAGGATGAGTGTTTTTGTTTTTTTTAATTAAGTGTCCTCCAGCAGCTTTTGTATATAGAATATTTTTTGTGAAGGGTCATTGATAAAACGGGGGGAAAAAATTATTTACATAAATGCAACACTTAAAAATTAAATACCTTTGTACACCATGTCTTTGATAATAATGCAAATAATACAGGCTGTTGTGTAGGCCTCTATGAGGAAATGATAGAATAAATTATATGTAAATATTGTATACAAGGAATGTCATCTTACTGTAAAAATGTTACTAAATTCCAGCTGCATGAACTTCAACAGGGTAACCAAAAAAGAGCCTTGTTTCTCTTATGATAAATAAATATAAATGATTTTTTCATTGTTTTTGCATAAAATGTT
>JAQNCA010000027.1:9961402-9975751 GCA_029783725.1 Acanthurus tractus
ACACACACACACACACACACACACACACACACACACACACACACACACACACACACACACACACACACTGACATTTCCCTGACAGAACTGGTCTCATGATGGTGCGGTGCAAGGATTCACTCACTCCATCAATAACCCATCAGTATTGATGGGAGCTGAGTAGACTCTGACCGTCAATACCTGATCTTAAATTCAGGGGGTCTGTTTATGGAGCGCTGGGGTGGGGGGATGGCCAAGGCCTGTGCTGCAGTAATAGCAAGAGGACAAGGCCAAAATAGGCATAGATGCAATGAACTGTATGAAATATATAACCTGATATGTTGTAGATCCGACACCTGACATTGTGTGGATACTTGGAGGAGATTTTGATAAACCTCGTCCTTCTTCAGCACCCATGAAAATTACTTCAAAATCCAGAGCCAGGTGCAACTTAGGCCTCTCTTTCACCACAAAACTAAATACAGTACCTATGTATCTGCCTGTTTCTTTCAATGCTTTTTCACTTCTCCCACTCAAGAAATTAATCTTTTCTCTCTCTTATTGTACCCTGCTTTTTTTCTTTATTTCACAAGGCCCGGGCCTGAATTGAACCTGGACTGCTGAGTCACCGAGCGCTTGACGGTGAAAGGCAGAGAAAGAGAGCAGAGAGAGAAGGGAGAGATGAAGGAGAAAGAACTCGGCAGGTGGTGGGCACCGCCGCAGCTTCAGCCTGCGGAGTCTTTTCAGCTGGCACACAACTGCTAGGCTGCCACAGAGGCCCTGCTTTCCATCAGAATATTCCCCCTCTCTTCCCCCTCTTTAAACGATAAACGAGGAGAACAGGCTTGGGCCGGAATAATAGGATCCTTTCTTTCTGCCTCTGCCATGTGTGAGGACAGGAACAATAGCAGGGAGCGGGAGGGGAAATGATTCAAAGTGAGATTTTCACCTGCTCCCTTCAACCCCGGCTCCTTTCAGAGCATGCTAATGCCAGTTCATTTACAAAGTAGTACTGTAAGCTGTAACACACAGGCACACACACACAAAAATGCACAGATTCTTTTTTTCCCTTTGTGATAGACAGTTTAGATTATTGTGCTCCAAGACGTCCATTTCAGTAATCATACTCATTATCATCATTATCCCATTTTCCGAGCTAAATAAGAATTAGAGACTGGCTGACCTGTTTCGTGGTACAGTCTCTGTTTTTAGTTTTTGTTCGATCAGGATGGCAGTTGTTTTTTTTTTTCCTTGAAGAGAAATCAGAGTGGCTTTCAGTAAACTTCTCCTGTCATCTGTAAAAAAGTTTTGCATTCCTTGATCCAAGGACACGAAGGAGGGCTTGGTACTCCTCACACCTACTTTGATGCATGTCTGTGAGCTATTGTTAAAAAGCTAATTATGCTTACAATGTCTTGATGCTACTTTGACACATAGTCTCACTATGAGTTCCAGTTTAGTTTATAAAATTTTGCTGAATAATTGACAAAACAATCTCATAGTAGTAACAGTAGTAGTCCTACCTATATCAGTCATTCACTCGGCAGTAAACAGAGATTTTGGGCACTTGAATAGTGATTATAGGCAGAAAGTAGTGAACTGAAGTAATGGGCAGAAACAGGGATCCTACACATTTGAAGAGAAGTTTTACTTTATACACACACACAAAAGCATTAGAAGCTTTTCTAAAGGCTTTTTAGAATTCATTCATATTTATTTATATTGCTACAATTATCTGGCAAGCCAAAACAAACAATTTTGGCTGGTCCCAATTTAAAGCATAAATTATCACGCACAAACACATTTGCTGTCGGTAAATCCTGTGTACCTCACAGCAAATGTCAGTGATTTCAGGCCGAACTGCACTTATTTCAGCAGCTGAACTTTCCCAGCTGACATGGATATTTAGATATGATTTTTTTTAATATCATTCTTTTGAAGTATTTTAGAACTGTGTTGGCTTCTAAGTTGACTTTCAGTGGCGTTAGTTGTCAAAACTTTTTGAAGAAAAAAAATGTGTAGGAATATTCTAAATAAGAACACTCTTGGAAGACTTGACTTTATCTTCTAATGAAAAAACTTCATGATCAAAAACTTCAGCAACTGTCAACTGTTGCTCCTGGAGTCAAGAAAGAACTTCGAAATGCAACGTAATAAAAAAGACAGAATACAAATATTAAACAACATCGAGAAAAAAATTCAGATGGATAAATCAGATTACTTGATACTGAAAACAAACAGCGATTGTAGCTTTACCTCATTTAGTCAGTAGTCTTATATTAAAGACATAATTATGGCAAACATTAAGCCCCCCATGGTTCAAAGTGTCCTCCAAGTAAAAGGTCATTCCATGTTTGCTAATCTCTCTCATTCATTTCACTCCCCACAATGAGACACAGAGCACAATCAAGTCATAAACAGTGGAAGGATATCATGAGAGGAAAGGTATTTGTCTCACAGTAATCAGCGTCATGGCATATAGTTAAACTCATTTGCTCTCTAATCTCCTCCTCTTTGTACTAATTTGTTTATCTCCTTCCATGTGTGTGTGTGTGGGCGGGTGTGTGTTTATATTGTGGTTGTAATTCCCTTTGGTGGTGAGTGAATTAAAACTTGCTCCTAATTTATCATTCGCTGGCTTTGAGTGTTAATCAGAGTGTGCATATTAACACCCTGAGACGCTCATCACACACATGCACAGGCACAATCACACAGATAATCTTTGTGTGGAAAACAGCACAATTAAATCAGTGGCGGCCGCTTACATGCAGTGAAACATAAATGTTCATTTAATAACGAGAGCGTGACACTTTTATTACATGCCTCCATGTTTTATGATGACAAGAAATAATTCAACAAAACAGCTGAAAAACAGATCTGTGTGTCCACAAAAAAGATTTCACATGAAAAGTAGGATGTATTTCTCTCTTTTATGCCAGTTTAAACACTTTCTTCATGCTCTAATTACCAGTCATTTCTGACTCCATATGCATCAAAGCAGTGCATGCAAAAGAAGAAGAAAAAAAAAACCATCTCATTTCAGGGTTGAATATTTTTAAGGAAGTAATGATGATGGCATGAAAGAGCCTTGGAAGATGTGGCACTGTTACAAGATCAAGCAGCGACTCTGTGAAGAGACACGTGTTTCAATTTCAGAGAAATTCCTCTTCTTTCCTTTTTCCTGCTCATTAAACGCCCGCAGGACGCAGACCAAAGGGATCATTAATACAAAGCTGTTGGATGAGGTTTCTCTTTTAAAATAATAACGACATTGTTGAATAAAAAAGTCCGACTTTGCATGCTGTTTGAGGTGATTACATGATGAATCTTGTTCTTCAAAAATCAGCTCAGCCTCATCTGATCTTTGGGTTGATACAGAGATCTTGTTATCAGCTTGAACATGCTCATCATATCAACATTTGTAGTATCAACCTGTTTGTGTAAGTGCATCACTATCAAAGCGACATATGTGTCCTCTTTAATGTTTACTTGTTAAACATTTCCTCACAGTTTAACAAGGCAAATAAGCAAATAATTAACAATGGTCAGGTTATTAATAATAATTCTTTTCTCTTTTTTATTTATTTTTTTAATCCTTTTTCTCTTGCCATTATTGGATTTATGTGCCTTTATTAAGCATCTAAAACTTTGTGTTAAATTTTATTTTTATGTTGTTCTGCCATTGGTGCTAACAATGATCCACTGTAATCTACTTATTCTGCTTTGCAAAGTTCTCAATAACTCTGTTCTTTAAATAAAAATGTCCATATGCAGGTATAGGACATTTTAAATGCTCATAAATGTTCTGTGTTTGTCAGTTGTCAGAAATCATCCCGTGAAGGAAAAAATTATATTATTGCAGTTGTAATAAATGTATATGTATATGTATATGTAAATGTATATGTATATGTATTGTCATAAGATCTATCTTGCGGGCCCCCACTCATAGTTATTTGATGGGGTCAGTACATTGTATTTGTTATTAACCTCCTTTTATGTGTTTGCAGACTGCTGAAGCCAAAGAGGAGGTCTCAAAGTCAAGTGATGTAGGTCACGACTCACAGAGTCACCCCCATGTAACATGTTTGTTCTTTGCTGGATAACGTTTTTTCAATGTATTTTAACTTTACTTTACAGTTAACCAACATTCCTGTTGGATTATTGTTGACTTTAGTTAATGCTGCTGTGGCCTCCTTTTGTCATTTTAACAAATTGTATCCAAATTCCCAATAACACAGCCATTAAAACGAAGCTTAGGAACTCACGGTTGACCGTTGGCATTATAAATGTCCTCCTAACAGCATTCATTCATATTCTCCTTTGGCTGATGCTGTTGCTCCTCATTATTTTGACTCTAGTTTCTTGTCTCCCTCGCTACTTTTGTCACCTCGTTATCTCCATCGTTTTTAACAGTCCAATCTTTTTCTCACCCGTCTGACTCAACACCCACTCGCCTCAATCCTATCTCCTCTCCTTTCCTCTCCTTTCCTCTCCTTCTCTCCTCTCCTCTGTCTGGTTACATTACAGTCAGAATACCTCCTCCTTTCCCTAGCAATTTTACTTTACGCCTCAGCTCCTGCTGTAATTGGAAAGAACTTGATCTGCTTCTCTTTTTCACTCTATCTCCTTTTTCCTTATTTCTTTTATTTTAGGTTACATTTGTCTTGATCTCTTCCCCTATAATGCGACACACACTCTTTTTTAAACCTTTGTTCCCTTTCTGTGTTGCTCCCTCTTGGCCCTCGCTCTTCTACTTTCTTTTGTGTCCTTACTCTGTGTTCAAAGGCAGAGGAAGAGCAGGGACAGAGAGGAGCGGCGGAGCAGAAAAAAAGGTGAGGGCTGTGTGTTACAGGGCAGGAAAAAAAACAACAAAAAAAAAAAACTCCCTGGCGGCACAGAGCTACACCCTTTGCCCCGAAGCCACCAAAGTGCATTGTGGGAGGAAGGTCAGTGGCAGCCTCACCCCAGGGAGCAGCAGTGATTAGGCTGTTTGCTCAGTTCCTCACAACAATATGTAATATTCATGCAATGTAAACAGCCGTGCATTAAGCACATCTGGCTGTTTTGTTACAAACACGGATTGTTTTTGAGTTTTTATTTATCATATTTAAGTCGACTTAATACTCGTATGCAGCAATAAGGCACTGCATATCTAATGTAATCCGGTGATATACAGTCACTCATCTCAGGTAGATCAAGTCTTATTCATAGTGTAAGGTAACTAATATTAGCTTCATTTAAGTTGGTGCAAAATGGCTTATGACTCATGCTTCATGGGTTCGTGGACTGATGTCTGTTTTAAAGGAGCAGTTTTACACATGTAGCTCTGTTGGTTTGTCATGAAGGGCGCCACTCTGTGTGTAAAAACAATTATTTAATGTCTTTAAAGGCTTTGAGCTAATATTATGTGTAAAGAAGACATCACCCTGGTGATGTTGCTCGACTTGTGCTTAAAACTTCACATTTTGAACAGAAAAACTTGTGACGAGGGGGGATCTGTGGGGTTTAAAAGATATGGGCCTATAGAGATTTCTAAATGAAAGACTGTCAAGTTGCATTATGGGACATGTAGGATCCTTACTACAAACCAAAAATCTTAATATCTTTTCTCTTGTAAGTCTCCCGAGCTGAAGGATATGAAACTAAATTGTCGAAGTATAAATCAAGTTATAACTTTTTTAATTGATTACTTTTCTATTTGCTTTTTTTAGGTGCTTTTTACATTTTTTTTGGATTATTGCATTCTCTTTGTTTGCTTCCTCCTACAAATTCTATTGGGTTCGTTAACTCTGACACAACATTGACAGAAAACCTATCATGCCATTCATCACAGGGTGCTTTATTACTCCTCTTTCACTTGATGTCTTCATCTGCAGCCAAGAATCTGTTCCTGCTTCAAAACCTTTGCACTTTGATACTCATTATGCCACGGTTAGCTTGCTAAACATACAGTTGCATCCATGAATATCAGTGAGCCCTTAGAAAAAGGTTGCATTGACATAAAATGAGCCTACAGCCATGATTGAATAAGGTCATTTTGAATTTAAGGCACCTGGAGTGGGTCTAATAACCTAAGAGCTGTGCCTGACCCTGTACACGAGACACCATTACTATGCTAATGCTTACACAGCAATTGTGGCGGCATTGTTCAGTGAAGGCTTCCTCGAGCTTGTGCGCATTAGAGAGAGGAGGAGAGTGTAAAGCTGCTGTATGTAATGAGTGTACATGTGTACATGCATCCACAGTCAGTGCCTTGTGCAATCAGATACTTCCGTGTGTGTTATGCCTTCCAGGAGATAATGGAGCCCTCAGTGAATGAGTGAGTGGCAGCTTCTCGCAGAGCCCACAGATTCATCAGTGCTGTCTAGGCTCCCAAGTTTCTCCATGCCCTCCCCCAAGCCTCCTCTCCTCATTCTCAACCTATAGTGATTGGCTGGGAGCCTGAGAGGATGTTATATGAATAATTAAGGAGAGGGAGAGAAAGAGAGAGGGAGAGATGTGTAAACTGACCCTTATCTCTCCTCACCCGTAGCCAGCCCTGCTCAGGAATCCACACTCAACTGTACACTACCTCAGTATAAAAATATTCCAGCTACTTCTTGGAAAGAAGAGGGTTAAAGAAAGAAAGAAAGAAAGAAAAAAAGAGTTGGATGGCAATTGCTGGATTTGCAACATGGAGCTTGAGTCCTTTTTCAGTTTTAGTGTGTGCATATGTGTTTGTATGTGCACGAATGCACGCAGCTTCATTCAACCAAGGGTCAGCGTGAGGTTGCATCGCACTTACCCTTCCACTCCCACGAGACCAACACATTCTGCAGTTGTACACTTCTGTGTGTGTGTGTGTGTGTGTGTGTGTGTGTGTGTGTGTGTGTGTGTGTGTGTGTGTGTGTGTGTGTGTGTGTCTGTGTGCAAGCGAGTGGGTAAGCCAGTGAATGAGTTTTATGCCCTCCTGGTTTCTTTTAAGGATCCCAGAGAGCCACAAAGGAAGAAGAGATTGTTGCCATGCCGGCTTGACCCTATTCAGCTCCTGAAAGATGTGGAGTGTCTCCAGCGAGGGCCGGCGCAGTCAGTCAGACTGTGTGAGGCCGATGGGCACTGGAGATCCTTAAAGGCAAGTAAACACACCACACACGCTCTCGCTATTTCTAGGTTGCCATGGTTTCTGGGGAATGTTGTTGGGCAAGTTGAAGCACATCTCTGCATCTCTGGTGAGTCCTCCCTGCCTGGCAGCGATACTGTTTGTGTGTTGATGTGTGTGTGCGTGTGTGCATGGCAGGCAGGAGGATAAATATGCTGCGGCTTGCAACCTGCGAGTGGATTCCAGATTTCACATGAGAGAAAGACCAGGAGCTTATCTATTTAGTGTTAATATGTGCATCGAAAGCAATATCAGCTTCCCCAGATGAGCACAAAGTGTGGATAATGTATGTCTAAAAAAACACTGGTACAATGAGATATAAAAAGGGCCCCTGTACAATCGATTAGAGCAAAAAATTTCAGCTACTCCTTTGTATTACTCAGTGCAAAGCTTTGAAATGCTATGTACGTAATTAACATTACATAGCTACAATGTTAATGATTATTGATTTAGTGTGGCAGTGAGGGTGTTGGTCATAAGACCCTCTGTGGCATTTCTTTATGTCGTGTCACTGGTCTGTTCTCTTTGAATGGCCCCTAATGGCTCTTATTCAGAAAAAAACAGCCACTCCTGCCTTTTCTGACCTTTTCTCTGCAGCTCATTACTTTGCAGGGATCTGATGATGCAGTTCTGCTGATTCAGAATCAGGTTTTATTCCCAAGAAGGTATTTACATTGAAGGACTTTACCTGAGTAAATGGATGGATTGAGCCTATTTACCTTTTTTTTTCATATGTACTTTATATCTACTGATTTAGTATTTGTGATTTTCCGCACAGCTTCTGGTTTTCATTCATTTCAGTCAATTGGCACATTTCTGTGTCATTCATGACAGGAAACATTAAATCTGCATCGCATTCGACAGAGTTGAAAATCAGTTTTGCACTCAAATTACCAATTTATTCCGACCTTTTTTTTTCTTTTTTTTTTTTTACAGATTTGATGTTCATGTTGATTGTTGCTGAATACCATTTACTTATGAAACTTCCCTTACCGATTTCAATTTTTTTCAAATTTTTCAAATCAGCATGAATAAATATTAACCAATGGCAGGCAGGATTGGTAGAGAATGTAAACTCAAAAGCTGAATACATACTTAAGCACCAATAATAGTCGGTGCTAAAACCAACAGTGTCGTGAAGTATGCCTGTAAGCCTGTATTCTTCATTCATATATAAACCAGTAGATAAAAGAAAAAGTGAATTACACTTTATCTTTGTCTCTCTCTTATTCTCACTAACACATAAATACATACACACACCCTTGCAGAAAAGCTGTGTGTTGCAGCAGGGAAGTGGCCTCTTGACTTTGACTGTTAAACCAATAAAAGGCAACTTCATTAAGGTCTCACCCCCAGCGCTTGGACAGTAACACCATGGCAATAAGTCGACGGGCAATAAAATCATGAGCCACCTCAAGGGGACAGATGAACACACTCACACACACATACACACACTCACAAATGGATTTAATAATCTTTACTCTGGGTCTTCTACACACATGCCCATGCATATTGGACTAAATGTAAACTCAGCATTTTTAAAGCATTTCCTCTGATAAAGCACTTTTTTTTCTGTGTGTGTTTCCTCATGAGTCTGTTGTACCTCTTCCCCTAAAGACGAGACTCCACGACCTTAAACACTCTGACAGGATTCACAGCAGGTTTCCTCTGCGGCCCTTTTTCTTATCGCATTTAAAAGAGGTCAAGCTCTCTACGTGTGACTGACACTTTAAACGGCATCTGTGTGAACACCAAATCTCACCAAGCTCTGCTCTTAACACTGCATGTTATTTTCTGGTGTTTTTCCTTTTAAAAGTGGGCAGCTTCCTAACGAGTTTTCCTGTATGTGTGTATGTGTGTGCGTGTGTGTGAGTGTGTGTGTGCAGGCAGGCAGGATGCAGAGAGCAGAGCAGGGAGCTGATGCAGCCTGGGATGGCTTTACTCAGTTTACTTCAGCAGTTCTCTCTCTTGGTGGGGTCTCAGTAGTTCCCTTAATCATAGTGACCCAGCCCACCTTGAGCCTATGTGCTTTAGCATACTCAGCAGTACTGTGGTAATCAGTAATCAGCCTATGGGTCTAAGCCTCTCTTCACACCAGCGGCTCTTCAGTCATCTCATCCGAGTCAGAGGGACGAGAGGACTGATAGACTGTGCCTGCCTTTTGCTCACACAGGAAAAGGCAAATATATATATTTTTAATGAGTGAACATAGTTAATATGATTGGCTTTTAACAACTGCAGCGTTTAAAGGGACAATAAAACGACAAAATTCTGAAATTAATTGTGCGAACAATAGCAAGTCCAGGGCTCTTATGTTGCAGATGAACTGAGAACACATGCCAACAGGACAGTGTTTGCAGAGTGGCACCAGGACAAGCGTGTACAAACACACAGGGAGACATCCACACATTAATGCATATGTAAGCACACGTTCAGCAAGAAGTAAATACGGAACTTAAAAGTTGCACAAATGATGCTCAAACATGTCCTTGTTGTCACTGGAAAACCCTCCAGATCCACTTTGGGGCGGTTTTCATACATTAACTTGGTCACCATGATTACAGGTTGAATGTAAAAATATACAGGGGTCAGTTTGAAATGATTTTTCTTTGTTCATGGGGAAAGGACACGTTTGGCGTTCAAACATCTGTACTCGACACATGACAAACACCGATGCAACAAAGAAATGCCTGCACTCGTGTTTGTTACTCTAATAATTCATGTCTTTGAAGAAAAGCAGTTGAGAGTTTAACATCTGCAACCTGATTTTTTAAAACTCTGTAAAAATGCATTTCACAATTTTCTCTCACAGTTGTACACAACCGTCAGTCAGACCATAAGAACATGTTCAGTTTAAATGCTTTTGGTGCTTTGAATTCCTTTTGTTGATGCTGTCGTTCTTTAGCTCCAGCTTGATCAACTCAAATATATCTCAGCAGTCTTGGCATTTTCATTTGAAGTGTTTAGCAGCTTGCACGAGAGAACAAATCTCAGCTGTCAGAGAATAAAAAGTGTCGTAGTGCAGAATTTTCTCTCTGAGACATCAAACACAACCTCACACGGCATTAAATCAGAGAATTTTCCATAAGTGTTTGCACTACCAACCTCTGCAGCAGCTGCAATTACATAGTATCTTGAGCAAAGGGCCAGCAAACATTGACAGAGCAGGTGGGTGTCATTAGTGTTGCCACAGCAACCTCCATCAGCCCCTCACCTCATTTTATGAATCTCCTCCACTAATCTAGCCCAGATACAGTGAAGCGGCAGTAAATGATTTATTAACAAGCTGATGGAATTATTCCTGATCATCATTCATGGCCATTAATTTTCAAAGTGCTCAAATGTGACATTGTACATGCATTCATTTGCTGTACAAATAGGCATTTACTGGTTGGCCATTCACAGAGGTCATCATTATCATCTTACCTTGGTTCTCTTTCATTTAACACAGAATACAGGAGCCACAACATCTGCAGCACTATCAGATTTAATAATCTTGTCATCGTCGCTTCACTCAAGGCTGACTGCAGCTGCATTGTGCAGTCTGTGTGGTACAAGGTTGTCTGAAAGATGGAATGAGCCCATTCCCGTCTTACATTTACCAGCACATTATGGCATTTTTGCAGCTTTTTAATATAACTCAGAAATCGCAGATGTATGAAGTCTTTTATTGTGCATAAAGGAGTATACACAACATTTTCTTTAAGAGAAAAAAAATTGGTTTCAGGGGATTATGGTTATCTCTTAGCATGTCTCAACAGCAAGTGTGTATGCAGGAAATGACAGAGTAGCTCATTGTTAATTTATGTATTTTACCCTGTGCCTAAAAATACAGCATAAATCTCTGAACTGCAGTATTTACATTTATTGTAGATAAAAAAACACAATATTGCCTAATGCCTTATTTCCACTGTGGTTGTACAACATACAAAAAAAACCCAGAAATAATAACACAAGATAAACCATCAAATATGAAAGCTTACATGCTCCGAGCTCTTTTTGTAATATACAGTAAACAGGCAAGCAAATTACAGACAAACCATCTCATCTTGATGCTTTGAAATCTCTCATGTGACCTCTGGAAAAGATATTACTTTGTACTAAAGAAGAATGTGTTCTAACCCATTAAACTTGAAATAGATTAAGAAGGGAAAGGGGTTAAACTCTGCTGCAATAAATGTGGAAACTTAGTCAAGATGCTAAGGATGAAATAATGCCAGTTTTATCTTGCAGAAAAAAAGGTAAAAAGTACAATCAATTACACAAAATAGAGTATTTTTTTGTTTAAAATGTACAAGAAAAGCTGCCCTATTTTATTAATCCCCAAAGGGAAAATTATTAGTTTTTTCTCAGTTATACAAACACACACACATACATACACACACACACGGCCCATATAAATGCACCTGATGAGAGAGATGATGGGGCTTGCGCACCTCTGAGCGGTTGTGGGTTCAGTGCCTCGCTCAAGGGAACCTCGGCAGAGCCCAGTTTAGGTGAACGTCACCAGCTAACACTCTGCAGTCCGTATTGAGGTCAGTACTTGACTTGAACCAACCGTCCTTTATTTTTAATAATGATAATTCTGTTAGCTCACGTTACTGTAACACTTCGTCTAGTATTCAAAAGCAGCACTGCAGTGTTTCTGGATCACTACTTGTTCACATTAATGGCCATTTCTGACCTTTGACATGAAGGTCAGGCTCTCTGCATATAGTGATAATAGTCTACTGCATCATGTTTTTCCATTAAAGGGGCACCTCATAGGGCACTTGGTAACATTTCTCCACTGAAAAGACATCAGAGTTGGCACTTTCTGTAGTAAAATTTCACCCTAGAAGGACCTTTATCATGTTTTCTCCACTTTAAGGGCATTCTAGAGGGATATATATTTTATCTACCATAAAAACATTCAAAAATCCACCAGAGCTTCTATCATAATAAAACTTGATTACTGATGGCTGACTACCTAAAATGACATCCTCTCTGATCTCCTTTTTTCTGTAAGCTTTCTCCCCCCCCCCCCGCCCCTTTCCTTTATTAATATCCTTTCTCATATCTCGCAATCTTCCTCTCATTCAGTCTCTTTCATAACCACCCCCTTTCTCTTTTTCTCCGTGCTCTTTTCTCTTTTCTGGCATGTTCATTAGTCTGACAGGAGAGTGTTGCTAATCGTGGCGAGCGGAGGAGGGAAGCAAGAGAGCCGCAGGTCCATAATGGGAACCAGCATGGTGCATACGGTACATAAACACATCATCGCTGTTACCTTAGATATGTTGCAGAAAGGGAGAGAAAGACTGTGTGTGTGTGTGTGTGTGCACGTCCTCAGAAAAAGTCATTATCATGGTTATAACACATATGGGGTACGGCTGAGAGCTGGTCTATCTGGATCAACACTGACCCAAACACACCCACACCCACACCCACATCCACCCACACACACATACACACACACACACACACACACACACACACACACACACACATTCACCAGACTGCACAGTAAAGGTAAAGGTTCTGTGTTTCCTCTGTCTACTTTTTAATTACTGTTCCGTCTCACTCAGTCTTAAGGTGAGGTAAGACTTTATTTGCATGCTTTTTTCCAGCATTCTTCCCCAGCTGTGTGAGGGTCTTGCGTGTTAATGAGTTAGCTCAGAAGAAGACAGTTCATAGAAGTTACCAAACCTCATGTGTCTTTGCCTCCATTCACTTGGCTGAATTTGCATCCACTGACATGATTGCATTAACTTCAAAGACATTTTTACAACCTCTATACTTCATTTGACAATCAGTCTTAACACACCATTAAACCAAGAAGTAGATACAAAATTATGTAATTAAACTTGCAATAACTCAGAGAGCACATAATGCAGTAAAGCCAATTCAGGATTTCTATGTTGCCCCCTGACCTAAATTTTCACCACATTCCAGTAGAATATTTAGATTGTTTGTTGACATTCTGCCTAAAGTCAAACAGACAATCAAGACCGAAAACCCCTCATGAAATAAAACAAGCCGAATTTGTAGTGTAATCCCAAAACAAAGTCTACGCCATCTGCTAGGCCTTTACCTTTAAACCCTGTGCTTCTTTATTTTAGCCTTGAGCTGGAGAACTGTTTAACAAAGTGTCTTATCTGACATCTTTAAAAAGACGAATAGAAAATGTGAGGAGAGTTCTGTTTATGTAAAGGGAGCCTTTTAATTTGAAAGGTTGCCCCATTTCCTGACATTTGAATTTATATAGCTCACACTTGTTTTATCATACTCATGCCATGCCATGTATGGCAACAAATATGTGAGTATAAGCTTATTTCACTTGTAATCAGATTTTAAAAGGACCCTGAGCTGAAACAGGCCTCCTGTTACCTGACAAGCAAAAAAAAAATTCTGCTTTGTCTTTTTTATTGTATTTATTATTTTCTTATTATATTTATTATTTTTCCCTCAGTATTTATTTTAAAATATCATTCTTTCTGTTGAAAAATTAATTGTGTGAACATTAAGTAATGGATTACAGTGCAGATGAACACTTCGGCTCCTGCCTCTCCAGCTCTGGTGTGTGGATATGTGACACCTTGAGCACCAGGAGAAATCATGAATAACCCTTCTTATGAAACCTTCATTAGGATCTGTCAGGACTGTTTGATTAACATTAATGGGACCAGCCCCCATTTCTCATATCGTTCTCTCTGCTTCTGCTCGTCCTCTCTCCTTCAAAACCCTTTCCTGCACATCATTAGCCTTCCTCCCTCCATGTGCATCTTTTCTTCTTCTCTTTATATCCTTTTCTCTTTATTTTGTCACCTTTCAGTCTCATTTTTTTGTCTTGACCTTCCTTGTGCAATATCAATCTCCTCCATCCTTACTTCCAGATGCAGTGCCAATGAACTCTTCTCTCCAGGCCCAGCTCAACACCTGCAGTCCTCTCCCCCACTCTATTCTATCTTCCCCCTCATGTTATCTCTCTCGCTTCACCTCTGCAGTCTCTCCCCTCTCCCTCTCTTTCCCTCTCCTCACCTACATGTTCTCCATCTCTTCTCTCTTTTTATGCAGATCAGAACTCCCTCCGCTCTCTGCTCTCTGGACCTTTCGTTGCTGGAAACCGTGTGGTCCAGCTCCATTCATCTCTGTCAGACTGCATTAGTGCCATGAGAAGCACGCACACACACACACACACACACACACACACACACACACACACACACACACACACACACACACACACACTCACA
>JAQNCA010000027.1:9975851-10006161 GCA_029783725.1 Acanthurus tractus
ACACACACACACACACACACACACACACACACACACACACACACACACTCACACTCACACTCACACTCACACTCACATATAGGTTCCTGGTCTGGTCTGCCATTGGGGGTAGGGAGGCCATGACAGCAGGCCTCTCCAAAGCTGGCCAATGAATATAGATCACCTAGCTATTCTCAACCACTGGGGCCCTGAGACCCTCGCTGGCCCTCTGGGACTCTGAGCCTTTACACTGGGTCAGACCTGCTCTATGTGGACGTGCAGATAGAGTTTTCACCACTACAGTACCGGCACCCTTTGTGTATATATGTATGACTTGTATGAATATTTTTGCAGTCAATAAATGGGCAACTGGACAATTTATATGTAGTGCTGTTTCACAGCTGACTCCAATTTGATTTTTTTATTGGAAACTGTAGCTCTAGTAAGAAAAAACAGTCTTGGGAATAATGGAGGGAAGCATAGCCAAGAGCTCTGTGTTTGCTTTCCCCTCAGCTGAGCAGATGGAGATGGAACACAAGAGAAATTTTCAGTCACCATCTCTCTGTTCCCAATTGTTAAAATGAATACTCGCTCATGATATAAACAGCTGCCACTAAGTCATGGTCTGTGCATATTCTGTGGAAATTAGGTGGTTAAAAAACTCTCATTTACCTTTTAATGTTCAGCTAAGATGCAGGTAATTGTAGGTGTCTCTAAAAAAACAACTAGACTATTTAAATCTTTTAACAGCTTTAAGACACTAATGTTAACAATAATTGATGCTTTTTTATTTTTATAATAATGAATTATAAAATTAAATTTCAAAAATAACCTTTTTTAGAAAATGTTACCTAATGTTTAACAAAAACAGACCAGAACAAAACAAAAACACAAACACAAACAACAGTGCCACACATTGTCAATAACCCTGCATGTCTATGGGCAAGAACATGAAGTCATGTCTCATACAAAACTCCTGCTGCTTCGCTGTAAACATTTATCAAATGTTGGAGTTATTATGTAGTTTTCCTTCCTTCAATGTTTCTGTTTACCTGTTTACATGGTAAGCTACAACATCACAGACTATACAAACAACAAACAATATCTATTTCACAAGGAGTTTATATTTACTTGAGAGGAACAATTAATAGTATTCAGTTATTAGAGGAGCACACGCATATAAGCTGAAGGAGAAAATTTAACATTCTTCTAAAATTGCACATAATTCAGTATCAGAAGCTGTTTGGATGTTTATCTGTTTATCTTTTCTTTTTCAAGGTTCAAGGTTAATTTATTTGTCATTGTGACCACATCCATATAAATGGAAAGAAATTGCATTTCTGAGGACACAACTAAAATATATATCTAAAAGCATACCTAAAAAAAAGAATTAAAATCTTGAGGATTTTGCATATTTATTGCAGTCATAAAGGAAAAATCTCACTTGTCGGTTTCTCAAATGAGTGCATGTGCAGCAGACCAGCAGGTTTTATGTACCGTATGTTTCAACTGTACATTACTCTTTCCTTCTCACGTCTGCTTTTACCTGCCCTCTGCACAGCAACTGAGTGAAACCGATACTTTGACTGTTGCTTACAGGCATTTTTGTAAATGTAGGAAATCACAAACAGATCCGAGGCTAAGTGACACAGCTTTTAAAATATGGATACACAACCACACAGTTTCTTGTTGATTGCAATTCCGCTTTGGCTGAACATCACACACACAAGCTGATTATCTCTTAGGTGAAAACAAGCTTGTTAAACGCACGTGAACATTCGTATAATTGTTGTTGTAGGTAATGCTATGTGGTGTTAAGAGTGTAATATGACCTCTGTACAAGCAGAAGAGATCAACACCAGATGATTGGGCTCAGGGTACTGGTGTGTGCTGGGTATGTGTACATGTGTGTTCATGTTGGTATGTGTGCTATTGTGTGAGCTTCTCTGTGTGTGTGTGTGTGTGTGTGCATTGTACAGTATGCATGTGCTGCATATCTGGAAACAGTTGCAACATGCGTGTTCCTGGATGCCTGAGTGGTTTTAAATGTAAGACTATAAGAGGAAGAAAATTAGAAGTAACAAGTCTTTCCCGACGCTGCGTTCAGCCGCGTGGCACTGTGGATAGGTAATCTGTCTGGCTGTATTGTTGGCCTCTGTGCTTGTGTGCCCAATCCCCCACAAGCATGCAGTAGGCATCCTAATCTGCTTGGAGAATTACTAAACCAGCTCTAAGCTTATTGATGCTGTTTCTTTAAAAAATAAATAAAGGAAAAAGGAGTGATGTGTGTTTTACCCGCTGTCTTTAACCTCCTGGTCAGTGCCCACACTGTCTATTTACAGTTTTCTGTACAGGAAGCATTTTTCCAAGCTAAGTTTTGCGTTTTTTATATATATTACATATTTAAAAACAAATATATGTTTAAAGAACATGAAGAGGTATAAGGTGGAGGAGCTAGTGTTGTACACGTACTTATATAAAGTGCTCTTGGTGTGATCTGAAGCTCAAAGCATCGGATCACCCCTCCTTGATCTCATTAGGTGCAAATGACCCAGTTGGTATAAGCAGATTGCCGATGCGTGGGCCGCTCTGAGGGCTAAATGCCACCAGTGTAAAAAAGGATAAAGTAGGAGTCAGAATTATTGGGAGGCAGAAGGGAGATTATAAAACGATTGTAAAGGCGAGCACTCACGCTGTTCCTCTGTTCAGCCTACTTGTTATTCCATACATTCTTTGGTATCTAACTAGTCCCACATGCTTTGCACTACAAACATCACATGAACATGTAGCTGTGCGGCACATTCAGTAGGTGTGTGCTTAAATTACATGTGGTTTTCAAGCACAGTAAGGTGATTTAATATACATTTTTGAACATCATGATTTTATAACAAAAGTTTTTGAAGAGAATAACCTAACTTGGTTCAAACCTACTTGCTGTTGTGAGGCTACAGACTCAGTTTAAACCTTTAAGGTTAATGAGACTTTAAACTTTCAAAGTTGTACTCTGTGTGGTGATACCTTTAACAGTTTTGGGGAAATTTGATGTTAGGCTGTGTTTTTCTCTTGACCAGAATCACCTTAGAATGTAGCTACAAGATTCCTCCATCTCTTAATGTAAAAAACTACAAATTCATGGGGGACACGGTTGTTGTGATACACACCTGAATTAATAGATGGAGCTCTGTTTAGGCCTCATTAGCTGCCAGTGACTCATTCATCACTGCTGTTTCAAAGGCATCAGCTCCAGGCTCATAGTCACCCACTCAGGTTGCTTTGTTGATGGTTGACACAGATGGATCTAGTTTTACTCTTCTGGTTGTTGAAGTTGGAAACAACTTCATGCTTTCACAGTATGATCAAGTTCTCACAGGTGTGTGCTGCAGTTGGGTCTTAGGGTTCAAACTTTTCACCCTGGCCAGGTTGTTCTTTTTTTTTTTTTTAACTTTCTTACCAACTTAAACATTTTCCACATGGTGCTCTTTAAGCTACACTGTATATACATATTCTTATTTTATTTATTTTTTATTAATTTATCTGGTTTTACTTGTATATCTCTGTAAATATTTTTATGCTACGGAGACGAATGACATTTGTCATTGGTTTAGCACCTAAATGAAGTTATTATCAACTACTTTCTGCAATTGTTTAGAATAAAATACTAAATCTAAACAAAGGAAAGTAATCAAAACAATATGATAATAAAACTTAATTTTCATCATGCATGATTGTTCAAAAAATTGCTTACCAATAAACATTAGTCTGTGTCTCTGTCTTGTAACATTTGATGAATAAGTCTGTTGGTAGAGAGAAGGCATGTAGTTGTTTAAGAACACAACTGACTCACCTGGGTTCACTGTACGAGTCACATGTCATCAGCCTTGCGGTGTTTGGCACCTTATCAAACTGAAGGTGATTTGTTATGAATGTGTGTATGTTAAATGACACTGCAACTCATACAAAACCCACAGCCAGACTATTGTTTATTTACATTTGATAACAGAGGTGTTACCTGTTTCATATCTGCAAATGTGACTCCAGGGGAGGAAGCATGCTGGTAGTATAGATCAAATGCGCTTTGTGCTTGTGTATGCTTCTAATTGTATTTCTTTCCCTTTATCTCTGCAATTGTGTCCCTCACTCCCATGCTGGATGTAAATGTGCCTTTCACCATCGTTGCGTATTTGTTCACACACACACAAATATCCAGAAACATACCGTACACAATTACTGGCTGGCACTAGTGGTAGAGGTACCATTGGACCTGCAGCAGTTGATAAAACACACACTAACGTCAGTTACCAGGATCATGAATATTGACTCTCTTACACTGTAAAATGGTAATTGTGTTTGGACAGCCCCAAAGGTAGTCAGTGTCACTGCTGAAGGTGTTTCATCATTTCTTCCGAGAAGCAGAATTGCCATCCAGTGATGACTAGTGTATCCCTGGGCTATTTGAGATTCAAACAGACAGTTGAACTGCTCACACACCCACTCCAAACATGCAAATATAAAGGGAATGGCCCGTAAGCCCTCGGGGGGTGCAGAGGGTAGCTATTAGAGAGAGAGGAAAAAAGAATAACAGATTACAGAGAGAAAACAGACAGAATGAGAGAGAGAACAAGCCACATTCCTCCATGCCAAGGGAGTCTTTACTGCGAAGACAATAACTTCCTTACAATGCCTGTCAATGTGAGCCAAGTGAAGCTGTAAATTAAACCTGCGACACAGGTTGGTTGTCCTGCTGAGAGCTTTTCATGAGTGCAGCCAAAGTTTATCTGCATGTACAACTCATGGTGAAGTTTGTTGATCTACAAGCTGTAAAGTGTATATGATAGACGGTTTTGAAGATGTTAGTCAATAGACAGAAAACTCCCACGGGCAGCTAAACACACAAACAAATAAGATCTACTCCATTGTCAAAGAAACTAGTGTTGATGTAGCTGCTACACAGTTCAGGTTTTTCAATTGTAAGTCCTTGCTCGGGGTGATGCTGACAAATTTTAACCTCAGTCTGCTAAATATAGTTATGATTGACATGCACACAAGTGATGCTACCTAACAAGTTTGTTTTTCATTAGGACAGAATTTCATTAACATTTAGTAAGGTGACACTTTTAAAGTGACTTGCAATGATACAACATCACTCCAAATATAGTAAGAATGATGGAGGAACTTAAGCTTTATTGAATATGCTGAACTGCTTGTGTGCTAAATTTAGAAATAACAAACTAACAGAGTAAGAGGCAGGTCATATATTTTACAAGAACAGTGAAGTTAAAGGAAAGTGTGTTTTCAAATGTATGAATTCCTCACAGATTCTGTGTTAAAATAACTAATAACGACAAATTATCCTAATTATCTTTTTTGAAGGTAAAACTGAATGTGAGAGGAACACATTTGTAGTTATTATCCCTCTAAAAACTGTATGTGTGCACAGCTGTTTGCTGCAAACATGCTAAGTCTGTAAACTGTGACTTGTGTCTGTAACATATAGTTTGGGTCACAGTTTTACACTTTGCTTTCTCTGTTTAGGTTCACGTGATGTTCTCTGTAGAACTTGTAGGATCATGTGAGTGCTTTTTGCCCTGTCAAAACTTTTTATTAACTTTTTTTTCAAGCCATATTGCTCCCTTCCTATGCAAAGACATAGCTGATCATGTCTTAGATTAAACTAATAGTCAGACCTCAGATAGACTTCTTGTTCTGGACCATTTACAGAAGGTAATGTAAGATAAAAAAACATGGTTGACTGCCCGACTTAAACCACTCAGCAAGACAAAGGCAAAAAGAAGAAAAAACAGAATTAGCATGAAATCTCAACACACCTGTGTCATAACTGAGATGCTCTGGCGTTATTTGGTGGGGCTTAGCACTTGTGGATCAGGCTCAGGATTGCTTCCCTGTGCTGATATAAATGTTTAACTTTGTCCTCACCCATATATATTCCCTACTGTCTGCAGCAGTCTTTAAAAAGTCCTCTCATGACTTCCATAACAACCATATGGGAGCCATGTTTTGCCCTCTTGTTGTTATTTGACACCACCTGTCTGCAGGCGCCACTACACTGAACGTCAACCTGTCTAACTTGTATGAAAAACTGCTAAATTAAAACTGTACACAGACTGGTCTGGCATATATGTGAAACTGTCTCTATTGACTTGGTGTGTACTGTATCATTATTTATCATTTCAAATGTTCTGTAAAACATAAAAATATGATCAAATAAACGATAATTATCATCTGCAGCTGTCCTTTAAAGTATTATTATGTATGTGGCCTATTTAGAGTTGTGAGGATTTTCATGAGGTGTGTAATGCAATATTCACTGATTCAGCATGAATTGAGTCATCTTTAGTATCAAAATCGTTATTTATTATGTCACCCAGCAAGGTGACAGTTTCAGGTATAGATTTTGAGCATGTGCCCTGTTTCTTCATTGACCTCTGTGCATGTGTGTGTTTGTATTTGTTTGTTTGTGTATATATATGTGTGTATTTGTGTGCGTGTGTTTGAAGTGAACGAGAGAGAGAGAGAGAGAGTTGTTGCCTGCTCCCTGACCCCTCTCATGTAAACATGGACACACTCCGGCGAGGTGCTGAATGGCAGTGATTATGAGAGAGCTCTGCGCCACACACACCACACACACACATGCACACACATAAACACACTGGGAGCTCTGCCAAGGAGGGAAGACCTGCAGAGCAAGGCTTCCCCTGGCTTGCTGCCATCAGTCAATTAATAGACGGAGGAGAAGGAGAGCAGGAGGGAGGAGGTAGTGGGAAAAAGAGGAGGTGAAGGAGGAAAAAGGGAGGGAAAAACAGCAGCAGAGGAGATGGAAAGGGAGTGAAAAAAGTTGATTGTGGGGAGAAATAGAGGACAGAATAAACTTCTCAGTCGCTGCGTACTCCGTTTATAATCTGAGGATTAGAGCTGAGTTGATAGGATGAGACGGTTGATGGAGCAAATAACTTTAACAAGATTAAAGTAAATTTAAAAACTGTCCTCCCCACAGTATTATAAAATACTTAATCTGATTATTAATACTCCCTTTTTTATTTAAAGCTGATGTGAACATACTTTTATTTTGAAAAGATGTTTAGACAATGATTGAGGGGTGATAAGCATAGTTTTCATTTCCATTACATAATCTGTAAATGATAACCTTAGTTTAAACACTGTATTAAAGTGAATACATTGTGTAATTACCAGTGCAGGAAGAATTTGAAAAGCTGTTGAAGCAATGCTGAATAAAAAGGATTTCTCATGAATTCCCAGTTCAAACATTTCAGTAAGAGCTGATTTAACACTTGGACGGAACTGAAGACTTTCATCCATCCACAGTTAGCTGAGTTGTCAGTTTAGTATTTTAGCTTTGTCAACTTCAACAAAAACTGTTGAATTTTCTTATAATTTTTGTTACTGTTTGGGATTTTTAGCAAGGGACAAGTATTCTGCAACAGACATTTTAGAAGCAACAACGTCGAGAGGAGAAGTGAGAACATTCAAGCAAGAGGAAGGACAGAAATTCAGTTTGCCTTCTCATTACTTTTGGTTCATCAAGCCTGAGAAACTTAACACCCTCAAGAAAGCAAAGCTACTCAAGGAGAGGAGAAGTGCCTGGCAGAGCAGAACTGAGGGTGGAACATTCAATAGAAGAGAAAATAAAATGACAAAAAAAAAAGAGCAAATAGACAACACTGTTTGTTTGGGTCATGTGTTGTTTGCCATGTCATGCTTCCCCCCCCGTCCTTTGCCCGTCTGGCCTGTTATCACAGGGTGGCTCATCCTGTCAGCTGACTACAGATGACCATGTGGTGACCTCTGCAGCCTCCAATCAAATCATATGACGGCTGCATTTGCTCCAGGACCGCAGGCAGCTGGACACACTCATCTTCCAACACAAGAGCACTTTATTAAACAGCTGAGTTCAAGTCAAAGCAGAGACCTCAGGGGAGGAAACAATTCAGGTCACTATCTTATCAACAGACAGTGAATAATTGACAGAAAATGTGAGGTTTTACACTCACCGCTATAATTTTTCGGCAACTTCAGAGTTACATAGATTGTTGTAAAGGCAAACAAGATATGCCCTTCAAAGCTTTTACCCTCTGATGTGATCCTGTTAAGTTTCACATCGGCAATAAGCAACTGACAGGAGCCATGTCTGGTTGTTTTGGTTGTCAATATGGTTTAAAGGAGAGTTCCTTTTGGTCACAAGTCAGTTGTTTATTGGAGCATTTGGAAGGCCATCATCAGCTCATAAAGTTCACACAACTATGTCAAACAGCTCAGGCAGTCGTTTGACTGCGCTGATGAAGTTATTTGGATAAATTCAACCCACGCAAAACTGTCCAGTCTTCTCTTTTGTGTCTAAATGTTGTATTTTAAAGAGCAGCTTTTGAATATTAAATAGAACTTTCTATTTGAACAGCACTGGTCAAAGTTATGTTTATACTTATTGTTTAAATTTGCTGCAATTTAGGTGACAGTTTTTTACTGATCTTGACTGTTTGTAATTTTGCAGTGTCTTCATGATTTCCTGCACTGTCTCAGCAATTCTTCATTGTCGTGCACTGTTTTGCACATGTGCAAACCAGTGGTCTTGTGCAGATTTATGTACGTTTATGTAGTCTGGTTCATGTCTCGCCCTCGTTGCTTCTGTGTTGTGTCTTGTGTTGCTCCATGTAGCATCATGATCCTGTTTAAAACATGATTTCATGATTTCTGCACTACCCTACGAGCTGCACATGTTTGAAAGTCACAACAAGGACAGTGTGGAGTCAAACATCTTAATTCATAGCGTAGGTACTTTCAGTGCTACTTGAGGTATAGAGAAGTGAGACTGGTCCTTTTTTCACTTTCTGAAATTCTAAAAACAGCCAAATTGAACCACTTCTAACCATGCTTTGTTCGGTTTGATGAAGACCCTCCCTTTAAAATGAGCTTTCTTGTGTGCTGCACTAGCAGACATTAAAAAAATAAAAGGAATTTGACCCACATAATGTCCTTCTCAATCAGAGGTAATCGGCACAGATAAACCTTCATCATAACTGAATATGACCTTGTTAACATGCAGGAGCCCTGCAGTGCACCGCCTATACGGCTCCACCACTTACAGTAGATTGACTCAATAAATTCCTGCGATGTAAAAAAAATAAGAGGCTACCTTTGAAAGATATCTCTGGCCAAATTATGTCCTCAGGACCCACCATTAAACTTGTGTAACACATCAATAGTTTTCCTGCATGTGAAACTGTGCACTCCTCTTCTCCGAGCTCCCTTTTCTTTTTTTCTTGCTCTTGCACAGTTATGTGAGAACTTTGTACCAGTGGACAGTTCAATTAATATACAGTAACCAGTTTCTCCTTTTACCCTCCATTCTCCATCCTCCCCTGCTGAGGGGAAAAATGTGTCTCATTCCAATTTAATGCATGGCCAATTCCCACCTCGACAGAGCAGTAATTAAAATCCACACGCAAAGCCTCATTCATCAGCGGCTATGACAGAGAGAGAGAGAAGAGGTGGGGGACAAGGGGCTCTGTACTCTTGTATTTAGGAATCCAAACTAGCTTTGTGAAGAGTGAAAAAAAAAGAAGGAGAAGGAGGGTTGAGGCTGATTTCTCCAGACACACGTTATGTGGAGTTGATTTCTGTCTAACAGCTCTGGGCTTCATCCTTATCCAATCACATGCCTAGAGTCTATTTGTTTTATGTAAATACATGTGTGTACACTTATGAACATGTTATATTCATCTGAATAATTGCAGCTCTGCTCACGCTTCACTCTCCAGTACCTGCAGCGATGTCTCCATCAGCATAGCACCCACTCGTTTAAGCCCCGCCCCTCGCATAAGTAATTTTGCCCCTCCCTTATTACAGATCCCCCACCTTTTGCACCCCATGGCAGATTTTCTGTTTTGACAGCAGTCCTGTTGTGCGCTCTTAGCTACACACATGCACACACATGCACATGCATGCATACACACACACACACACACACACACACATGACCATGACCCTCAGAGAGCTCTGTGCATATCCACAATGTCCTTCGGGGGTGCAGGGACACCAGAGGGGCTCTGGGAGGTTGACGGGTGTGTGTGTCATTGTTTGCTGTCTGTGATTACACGTGTTGCCACCCGGCAGCTGTTTGCATGTTTTATCCTGCTGTCCATCTACACATGGATGGGGCCGTGTGTCTGGCGCCATGGTGACATCACACCACTCTTGAGCGCATTAACATCTTTAAAAAAAAAAAAAAAAAAGTACAAAAATGAACGCTGATGTGATGACTTTTTTTTTTTTACAACTAGAAAAGACTGTTATGTAAGCATACAGCAGGAATGCAGTGCTTTTGATCGAAGATGAATGAAGTTGTTTGTACCCGTGCACACTGCTTTTCTAACCAGCACCATTTCTGGCTTTATCGCTAACCTGGAAAGGACTTCAAAGGAGAGAAAAAGAGAGCGTTTTAAGATAAAACAGCAGAGGAGACTTTCTCTCTGCAGCCTCTCCAGTCCCAGTGGTGGTGGCATATGTCCAAGACCTCTTCCAACCCCCTGTCAAACCCCCCCAACACCCCTTCAACTCCCAACCTTCCCTCTGTCTGCCTTTTTTCTCTCCATCCTGCAGTGGACTGCACTTGAGCTTGAATGGCCAGTGCGGGCCCGGCAGCTGCTTGCGCCCCTGTGCTCCAGAGAGAGAAGGAGGGGAGGCGATGAGGGTGGAGGGTGAAGGTGGGGGGGGGGTGCACAGATTTTAATGAGATGCACAGTGTCAATGGCCACTCTCTCTGAAGAGGGCAAGAAGAAAAGGGTGCTCTCTCTTTCTCCCCACTCCCCTCTCCTCTGTGCCCCTTCCTCCAGCTCCCTCTCTCTCCTGCCCTCCTCCCCAGCTGGCGAGGGGCTTTGTTAGGCGCCAGATGATACCCCAGATGCCCCGGCCCAGCCGCCCCTTTCAGCTACATTCACCAGCCTCCTCTCGGGTCAGAGGTCACCACCGGGCATCTGAATGGGTCTCCGTGGCAACAGTGGCCATGGCGGCTGAGAGAGTGGCAGAGGCTTTTTGTTGTCGCCTAGTTGCCATGGATGGTGCTTAATTAAACTGATTTTGAAAAAAAAACGGAAAAAAACTGAAGTATGATTCAGGAGGAAAAATCTCATCTCATCTTTCATCTCAGATTAAAATGGTTAGTTGTTATTTAATAAGAAAATTAGTTGAGATTATAAGATTAAAAGAATTAAAAAAGCTTTTTAGAGAAATGTGTTTCAGAGAAATCATGCACATTTCATACACAGCTCTTCTATCCTGCTTGGGATTTACTCCTCTCTATGCTGATGCTCCTGCAGTTTGGTTTCCGACGCCTCATCCCCCTGCTGGGCAAACGCACAACTGCATGCTTTTATATCATCAGGCTGTTGCCAGCTCGGTAAACTGTGGGAAAACTCAAACACACAAAATCCCTGTTTAAACGTTTGGAGAAATGTTGTATGAGCCTGATTAATTCTGCTCTGCAGGTTTCTGCCTGTTAAAAGCTTTTTCTTGCCACTGTTGCCAAGTGCTTGCTCATGTGAGAATTACAGGCAATTGTTGGGTCTCAGCTACAGAGTGTGATCAAGAGCTGCTCTTTTGAGTGTGTTTCGAGACAACTTGCACTGTTATTCGGATTTAGGGAATAATAAAATGAGAAAAAGTAACCAAATAATAGAGTGGCATGTGACTGACTATTGTTGCAAATCACTACAGTCGTGCGAGCCTGGTGTCATGTACTTTAATTATCTACTTGGATTCAGTGTAACGAATGTGTGAAAACATTACACATTTACATTTTATATTTATTCAATCCGATATGAATCTGGATAAAGGATACAAACTCAGTGCAGTGACAAAAAAAGCTTCGACTGTTACAATGAATCAATAAAGGAGAGGCTGAATTGGGGCAGGGTGACAGACAGTGGAGGCAGCAGAGGTAAAGGGGTGGCAGGAGGATAGCAGGGGGGAGGGACAACAAAGAGTTAAGAGGGCAAAGGCTGAATATGCTATTTTTAACCTATTTGTGCACCCAAGGGCACTAGCTTCCTTTACATAAGCAAATGTTATTTATGAGTCTTGGGCCGGTATTTTTACTTCGGTACATGTTTAGCAGAGGGACACAGTGAAGGGGTGTAAGAATAACTCTTTGTATTATTTGTTTATTTCTTGCTTTATTTCATGTTTTTGTTTCTTTTCTGTTAAATGTGTCTCGTTCAGTACTTCCACTAGTGCACTGCGCCGGGTTTCCTCTGCTCGGGCTTCGGGTGTCTCTTGGACCTCTTCTCCTCACAGCCTCTGTTGGTCACGCTGTCCAAACAGATCAAAGGTCACATGATAAGGAGAGGGTGAACACTGGGGCCCATTCAGCAGCCCAGACCAATAGCGTGTAACACATGGGCACCAAGAAACACAGAGAAAAAGAGAGAAAAAGAAGGAAAAAAAGAAGGAGTTTTGGCCCCAGTGTGCGTCTTGACAAGCCCTTAGAGAGTTCTGGGAATGTCTTTTCAAAAAGGAGCTTTATAAAACATTGATTTGTTATGCAAATACAGCAAATTGTATTGAATACAGTGAAATATATCATTACGGTGGATTTAACCCCACAGTCGGGATGAACAGTGTTTGTGCCTGTCCTCTGTTTGAGTGTGCATACATGTGTTTGCGTGATTAAAGGTACAGTATTTGTTTCCCAGTGGCCTTTAGCTTGCAGGTAAACAGTGAGCGTGTGTTGGTTAAGCCTGTGGCTCCAACCCCTCCCTTAAGTCATCACAGCATCAGATAACACAACTGATCAACAGCGGAAATGGTGTAGATGAGAGGCTGACCCTTCCACCGCCCTCCTGCCAGTTTTGGTTTTTTGTTTTTTTTTGGGGGGGGGGGTAACTCAACAGATTTTTTTCTCACCAAATCAGTCAGTTGCCAATTTATTAGGTAAGAATGAACAAGGTTTGTCATCACACTTTCTCCTTTCATTTGAACCACTTAAAAAACAGAATCTTTATTAGATTCCTCTTGAATGTCAGGAGGTAATGAAGGACCTAAAGCTCGGTCTGCACAAAAGATATGAACTGTCAAATGTGTCTTGTGAGAACCATCCACATCATGAGGTTGGTAGTTACACAGTACGGGGGGGGGGGGGGGGGTGTCCCTGCAGCATTTAAAGGGGAAAAAAAGAAAGTATGAGTGCATTGTTTATCCTTTTTAAACAATATAAAAAACAATAAAAAAGTCACATTAGACAACCAACCCTTAAGGGGACTAAGAGTTTCTACAATTTACTGCATGTTGTAGCCTGGCTAAAAAACAACCTTTGTAATTTATAGCACTGCCTTCATACCTTTGAATGGTTGTAATTGTTGTATTATAAACTTAGGCTGTGAAATCCTGTAATAGAAACAAAGAGGAGCTCGGTGTTTACATCTTGGCATCAAAATCACTGAGTCCTCTAACCTCAGTGGCTTGTGTTTTGTTCCTGAAATGACCATGAATGTGGCCTTTGACCCCAACATGAAAAAGATCTAATGAATGTCACAACCAACCTGTTCTCCCCTACTCCAAGCTCAACTGCATTTTGAAAGGTGTAGTGTGTGATAGAAAGAGATGTTTCTAATCATTTTCCTTTTTTTTTTTGAATGAGATACATACAAATGTGACAAAGTTAAAGCTACTTGTCAGTGAAGCGAAACCCTTTTTAACTGTGGACATATGTGATCAGAAAATGGATAGGGATATTGATATATAAGCTGAAATTTTGTTAATAAGGGTTATAATATATTTGCAAATTACAACACACTGTCATTAGACCAGTCATCGATCTTTGGAGAAATACAAAAGTAACTTTTAAAACAAGCTGCTATTTAGGCATCCATGGACTGTGCCAAGCTTTTTTTAAAAAAGGAAGCAACTGAGCAAAAAAATACTTTTACAAAATACCAAAAACACCAGGTTTTGTGCAGAAGAGGTAAAAAAAAAATGGATATTGCACATGTTAAATCCTTTTAATTATGATTCATTTACCTGTCAACAAGATTGATTGTTTTTTTATCTTTTGTTGTTGTTGTTGTCTTGACTATCCACAGAGTCAAACATGTCTCACCGTCATGTTTCCACAGTAGCCCAAAATGGACGAATCATCAAGCTCTGAAGAGGATGCATGTGAGTCTCTGACTCTCTTTCACACGAGGAAGATGACGTTAAGCAAATGAATGTTCAGCTTGTAATATGCAACCTCATCGCTAGATGCCACTGAATCCACGTGACCCAGGCAGCTGGATTAAACATCGGGCCTTCATTAGATGCCTCAATGATGTGAAAATATAAAACTCTGACTATGGCGGCGGTGACGCATGGAACAGCCTGACGTCTGTGTGCGACTGGTTTCCCTTCTCCCTCTGAGAAACACATCAACGCTGCTATTCAGAGCTCAGCAGCCACTGTTCCTGATTAGCTCCAGCGTCTCATCAATAGGCCTGACTGTCTGCTCTGGCCTTTGGAAAAATAGCCCTTTCTACTCAACTTCACTCCTCACAGCGTTAATGGCCGGAACAGCTCGGAGAAGAGTTAATTATTGCATAGCACATGGCTGGCATACAGCGCCGTGGCTGCACCAGTTCAAGAAGCATGAATGTGTCACAAGACGCCTCACAGTTTAACCCATGTGATGTCGAGGATGTATGGAGCCGCAGTGTATGTTTGTATAGAGACATAAAGAAAACAATAAAAAGGAGGAGGGTTTTTGGTGAATTAATTTAGTGTTTTTATTAAATTACATAATTCATTAATGAGCTTATATAAACAAAACACCTCAGTATGCACATGGTGGATAATCACTCACATGTGCTGACAATGCAAATATCAATCCCTTCAACACCACAACCCGCATACTTGCGTATACCACCCAAAGACTGACGCACACACATATAACACACCCTGTACTTCACACTGCCAGCATCAATATGTCTTTGTATGTAGTGTGAAATGCAGAATATTAATTACTTTTGAGTTCTTTAAAGCTTTCAGCATCATTCTCTCATGGTTTGATGTTAATAGACTTTGAAATTGACTCCGACTTGGCGAGACATTGGAATATTTATCGGTATATTATTTCTAATTCTTTCTCTTTGATCATTATCCACATCAGGCTGACTTTTATTTATGTCATTGTTTGTGTGATGGTGTCTCTGTTTTGCGTCATTCAAGAACTTGAAGCGTATTGTCCTCCTCTTGATGTTTTCTCTGCCTCCGTTCAGATATTGTTGTCCACTGATGCTGTTATTTTTATGCTGTTGTTACCATGAAATAATCCATTAAAACAGAAAAGATTTTTTTAATTAATGCAGAAGTGATGTGGGCTATTGCCAGTGTTGCCAGACCCTGATAATATTACACAAGAAGGAGAACGATGACACAATTAAAAGATGGATGTCAACAAAATTCAACTTCCTATCCACCTTAAGCTACTATCTTAAGCTTAAATTACGTGTTGTTCAAACCTCAAACTTGTGCAAACCTTCATTCTGCTACACACACATACACACACGTCTTTAATCTGAAAGTTCGTGTGAAGCTGCATGGATTAGTTCAGCACACCTGCAGGACCACAGGGAGTGGCAACGACAGTAAGTGATCTGATCTCATCAAAAATACATCAAGGTGTTTCCCCTCTGGACATTTGTATGTACTGAAATATTAACCAAACACTATCAAGAGTCCTCCAATAGCAACCATCAGCACCTTTTTCTTTGGTTAAATCTGTGGAAAAAAAAAACAACAGCCCGTCTATCAGCTGTGAAGGAACAAAAGCAAGAGCAGCCCAGTGAGCGACATGATCTCCATCTTTTTGTTTTTCTCTCATTCAAACTCTCCATCTGTCACTCATTGTTTGGCCTCCAGGGTTTTAGGACCATCACTTTCCTCTGCTCATGCACCCAAAGTAATATGAATGAGGCCTACCGCATTTATGTTATCAGGAGATTTGGAATTTTTCAACTTAATCCCTGAAAATCTCTGAGCAGTCATATAACAAGTGTTGCATTTGATTCAGATTAAATGTCTCCGATAATTCACTCATCTCACCTCTCGATTTTCTGAGTTCATTCACATGCTTCTATAAGTGTATTTGCAGGATATATAACACAACACTCGCATGTGCTTCTGTGTTTCCGAGTTTATAACACCTATTAAACCGAAGTGAAGCCTGCCAATTTGTAAAACCTCACGGGCCAGGCTGTTTTATTCCTGCAGTCGTTTTCCTGCGTCGGTATATGTTTAACATTTCCTGTTTTTCAAGAACACACACAGTATGTCACACGAAACTGTATCTCAAACCTGTGTTGCACAAAAACAGACACTGTCATACTCGTGTTAGCCTCCATTTTGTCAGGCTGGTGTCAGAGGGCAAGATCTTCTTCAAAAGCAGAGTCAAACATTCATCTGTAAGCCTTTCAAGGCCACTCTCATTATTAGAGAGGGAAGCAGGCCATCAGCTGTGATGCCTGAGCTCCGTCTCAGGTGTGTTTACAGCAGCTTCTTCCAGTAAAAACTGTGTTAGCTGATTTGTTTCCACACTTGTTATTATTAAAGAGGGATTTCCTGTGGATTGGGCAGAACTTGCGCCTTCAAAATCAAAAAACATATCAGGTATGTAAATCTGCTGCCATCTGGTGGATGTAAATATAAAATACAGCATGTGGGTGCTGAGGAGAAACAAGACACATGCACACTATTTTCAGCTGCTAGCAGGCGTAATCTGAAGTAAATCATCATTATGATTATCATCAGAGTCTTAAGAGCCATACAGGCTCTAAGAAAAGCCATAACTTCATTATAAAATAAAAGTCATGTTCACTGACCTACACGACTCAAGACAGCAATTGATCACCTAGCAATATATGACACTATCATATATTTTTTTTACACAATATCAGTATTTTATTTTTTTTAAATATCACAGTAAATATAAACAGCTCTAAATGAATATACCAAATCCCTCACAACCAAACCTCAACAAAAAAACTTCTGTATAATAATGCCTTCAACACCTAAAGTGTCATATATTATGGTGCAGGCACCTCACTGTTAGGAGCAAATACAAAATGTAGAAGGAAAAAAAGCAGCCAACAATAAGCAGCCACCCAAAACCTCTAAAAAAAATTGATATCTTAACTGCAAATGTATAAAATCAATACCATGCATATAAAAACACTTTTCTTGGATCAAAGTGAACAGGCCTTAAAGCACAGCATCTTCAAAAAGAAAACCTTTTTTTCATAATGAATGAATCAGCTCCATCAAGAACAAGACAATCTGTTTAAGTTAATAGATTTTTATTTGATTCATATCTTTTGCATTCTCATTCAAAAGGCATGAAGATAGAAAAGGAGACAGAAAATGAGTCATGGATATAAATATACAAAGAGGCAAAATCTTTACAATCCGTAACATTACATAAAGGCTCGAGCTAGCCATATGGACATGGGGCAAAGCACTTTGGATTACTAAAATAACTTTCACCAAAAGCCACATTGGACACAGGCTACATGGTAGTTAACGCTTAACCTCATGCAACTGCCCAACATTCATAAACAATAAAAAACTTTGATTTATATGCATCGTCTTCCCTCCCCCCCTTTGGCAATGCTAAATATACAAAAATCAACCCCCATGTTTTCCAGAACTTGTGTGCATCATTTCTCCCAAGGTAAATGCGAATACGGAAAACCTCCCAAAAATAAAGACAATGCAACCCATATCTATACAGGCAGTCGCCACTGTTAAATACAAGACGAGTACCATGCTACAGATAAAAGAAGTCTGACTGGTCCATTAAAAAGAGAAGCACAGTAGTACAGTCAAGTACGAGATGACAGAATAGGCCACATTGGTCAAAACTGAAATCAAACTACTTCTGCTACTCTAAGTATCCAATTACATTTAAAACCCTATCAAAAACCAACAGCTTTAAGAATTCACATTCACAAACAAATGACAAATCATTTCAATTTGGCACAAACTCTGGTTAAGTGTTTACTGAACGTGCAGATGATCAAGAGCTTTTTTCTCTGAGTGCACAGAAGTCAAGATGCTAGTGCAATATAGTACAGTAATAATTAATAATATTAATGCTAATAAAACTTAATAAATAACAGACAGCTAATAGAAAGAAAAATATGGTCTGAGGGGAACAAAGAAGCTAAAGCGAACACAAAAGACGACATCCAACAATCAGCGAGCCACAATCTTCGATGGTGAACATTAATAAAGGCACACACGCAAACTCACGCACACCACGTACCAGCCAATATATGCACATGCTTAAGTACGGACGTTCAGTATGGGATCTGGTTTTGGTAATACTGGATCATGTCGTAGGTTCTGCTCCTGTGGAACAGAAAAAGAAGCAGGAAGAAATTTAATAAAAAATGCTTTCTGGAAACTAATACTGACAAGAATTTGTAAAGTGTTTCGGTTTGTTTCTGTAGACCTGTTGCTGAGGAAGCAGTTCTGGATGACTTTGATGATAAAGGAAGCAGCATCTTTCTCACTCAAACCAGGGTTGAATCTCTGCCTGAATGTGAGGAAGGACACAACAAATTTTATTCAACCTGCTTTTACATTAACATTGGCTAACACGTTCAGACAGACGCATGACTCACTTCAGTAGTTTGATGGTCTGTCCTCTGAAGCAGGGGAGGCCAGTGTCCAGCATGAGTGTGACTAAGGAGACCACTCCATCCATGTAGGGCCTGGTTCAACAGAGCTCATCTTAATGTCACATGTAAGCCATCTACATAGTGCAGTTAGCGTTTGCTTTAGCATTTCTCCATACTCACCGGACAGCCAGGTATCCCCTCACACACATCTCCATGAACCATTTGAAGGGCGTCGCCTCCATCTTCCCGCCCATGATCATCACCATCTCATCTGTCAGCTTGATGTCCGGTTCCCAGCCGAGGTTCCCGCCGGGAGAGCTTTCGAACATGAAGCCAAAGTCTGGAAAAAAAACACAAACATGGAGGCTTAGGTTTGGAGATGTGGTACCACCTATTTCAAAAGTCTGTATGCATCCTCCTCCCTTCCATGCACCCACAGTTTTCAGTGTAGGAGCAGATCATTTATAAAAATCAGAGAACGTTTTCTAAAATAGTACGTCTATGACAATTATTTGTAGCAGAATGAATAAATTCCTGAAAGGTTTATTGAAAGAAAGATACACATACGTAACTGTTTCTATGACTTGGCCTGGATGAGATTGAGTTTGTTACAGCCTTTTACTCACATCAGGGCCACACATACTTGCACAACAATGCAAAACATACACAAGGACCTGCACACAGTACACACCGATGTGGATGAGGTGGCCTTGACTGTCCAGCATGATGTTGCCGTTGTGTCTGTCTTTTATCTGCAGCAGGAAGAGCAGCAGGCTGTAAGCAGCCATACTGCGGATGAAGTTGTACCGTGCCTGAAAAAAGACGCGGTGGAGGAAACATCAGATTAGAGTGATGGTTGATATCAGAGCTGCACCAAACGTTTAGAGGTTTTAGTCACAACACTGACATTTGAATTCTAAATCAGTGTTTAATTGCAAAGGCTTTAATAAATCGTGGGGCTTTTGCGATTGTATTGGATTGAGTTGATGGAGTCGAAGGAGGTGACAATGACTGAAGTGAAGTAAAGTGAAAGAATGGAGGGCAGATCAGAGCTACTGGAGTAATAAACACACAGTTTCCCTTTTCTGTCCTGATCTAGAGATGTTCACCAGAGAAGGTCAACCTTTATAAATTTTGGGATTAAAATAGGGGATTTGTCTTTATTTCAACCTTCACTATAACAAGCTGTCAAAATTATTCAAGCATGAATTTCCCTTTATTTTAGAGGGGTGGGTGTGTGTGTGTGGGCAGATGGGGGGTGACAATTTCATAGAATGTAACAACAGACATACAAAGTTTAGTTTGAAAACCTCAATTCAAGCTTTGCATTTAAAAAATGAAACTTAGTAAAGCCCTGGTAAACAAAATGAGTGAGAAATGAGAAAATAGAACAAATTTAAAGATGAAAATGAGAAAAAAATATATATACATTTTTGAGATTTGGTCATTTACCTTCTGGAATGCTAGTGTTGATTCATCTCCGTACTGGTTCCTGAAATAGTCGTACATGCCGAAGTCTGTCTGTCGGCCCAGCTGGTCTCGAGATTTGCAGTCTGGGATGCACTCGATAACGCCACACTGTGGCAGAACACCAGAAAAAGGGGGTTAGAGAAATAAAATTCATCACAGGGGAAAGTAAGCTGGCTATTTCATTACAGTAGTAGAAAATTTCTTTCAAACAGTCACTTTTCTTTTTGGGAATACAAAGTATTGTATGTAGCTTACTCCTGGGGCTGTGGCCACCACCCTGTAAGGAAACACATAGAGATCGAGGCCCACCAGCTGGAAGATGTTCTTAAACAGGCTGATGATCTGAAGAGCCAGCATATCCTGTGAACAACAAAGGACGAGGTGAAAAAGAAAGGGAGTTTAAGCTAAAATAATAAAGTCATGTGACACGGAATGGAAATGGCAGTGTGGTAGGCTGAAGGAGAGTGAAAACCGAGACCTGTCGGCAGTCGTCTCCCACTTTAAAGATGGCTGCCTGCCATAAGATCCTCTTGGCCTCCTCTTCAGCATTCGCCTCATCTACAGAATCTGAGCGACACTGCAGACCTGGAGGAAAATGTCAGTACACACTGTTTGTCAGTGAACACATTTGAGAAATACAACGTCTGCTGTTGATTCATTTGACATGAGCAGTACCTTCTTTTTCCAGCTCACTGACTCCACACCTCCTAACTTTGAACTTGGCCAGGTAGGGAGCTTTGGCCGCACTAAACAGAGACAGACAGGATTACAAGACAGCTTTTTAAAACAGTCCCGTGAAGCTGTCACATTTCTTTTGTAACTTCTGGTATTTTTGTCACAATTATTATAGAAGATGCTTTTAAGGCCCACCTCTGCATCGGAGTCCCTGATTTGTAGTCGATATCTAAAACTATGGCCTCTGGGTTACTGGGAAGATAACAGCCGGGTTGGACTTTGATCTGTGACATGGCCTCCAGGCAGGCCCTCTTCCTCTCCTCCCCTTTGGGAAAAGGTCTGATAAGGACAAACAAAAACAACATGAACACAGAGGGTTTCCATAACTCGATCACTGAGTTCAATGACAATATTATGCACGGGTATCTCACTGAATGACTCCAGACCGAAAGTGACAGTCAGGCTCTGCTGTTATTCACAGAGGGGAGTCACTGGGGTAGAGTAATAGCGACAGGAAGCCAGGGGACGGTAGAAGTTTCTCCCCTGGACAGCTGCAATTAGTGCTGTAATAAGGGCTGAGGGGATTTTTGTGCGTCTCTAGTGGGCTGACAAAACACTCTGTAAGAGTCAGCAATAATGGGACCTGTCAGAAAACTACCCATCAACTGCAGAGCGTGCACACTGGTAGAGAGGAAGTCACAGCACGGAGTCTCTTCCAGGCTGGTGCGTAATCAGAGAGACATTACAGAAACAAATAGCCAAGTAAATAAGCAACAAAGGGATTTACAGTGAAGATCTCTGGTGTTACAGGGGAGGGAAGGCAACAAAACATGTTTGCTCAGGAGGCAGCTTGTTATCACTGCATAAACACTTTAAGGATTACCTGCACCAGAGGTTTCTGTCCAACAAAAGTTAAACTGTAATATTACTTCGAGGCCTATGGCAAAGATGTCTTGGCTTCATAAATGTTTGTCTTTCCTTCTCATGTCCCTGTCAGATTATGAGTGTATTATACTTCGTCATCACTTGAGATGACATTTAATAGAAGAAACAAGTAAGGCAGTGGCAGTTCTCCCCTAAAGGACCTACTCTCATTTACAAAACACACAAAAACTCATGTGCATACGTACATTTAAGTCAATGTTCACTATAACGGTCTCTTAAAACTGATTCTTAAACGGATCTGAAAGCAGAAAATGTCTGTGGGAAATCAATCAGCAGCAATAATTTACAGAATATGCTGCTGTAACTGACGGCTGTGTTCTGTGTTCATACTTGATGATGGCCGACACATTGGTGATCTTGTTGAAGAAGTCAAACTCTCTCTGGTAGAAGTCTTTGGCCGGGCCGGACAGAGAGCCGGTGATCTCCTCCACCATCTGCTCCAGCAGCTCACCTATGTCAGCTGCATAGAAAGACCGTCAAAGTGTTTTACTTCTGTATGTTCATGTGATGTGCTGTAGCGTGAGCGTGCGTGTGTCCAGTCAGAAAGAGACAGTGTGTGTGAATGTCTCACGGTCTTTCTGGTGTCCTTCCTCATCCAGAAAAATGTTGGTCTTCATGTTCCAGATGAACTGGTGAGCCAGGAGCTGAGACTTCTGAGCGGCCCACAAGATGTACTCTCTTACATAACCCATCTACACCAGGTTACAAAAGGAAAACAAAGAGAGAGTAAGTTGGGAAATTTAATACTGTGAAGACATGTGGAGCTTAAAATGCCTCTGCTGACTTCGGAAATCTCATTTTTTACCTTGTCGTAACGAAGTGCCTGGACAATTTGAGGAATGTAAAACAAAATGGCATCCTGGAGAGAGGGGGTAAAACAATTTCATGAGCAAGAAAGAAGTGCCATAACTGCATCATTGTTTACAACTGAGACACAAAAATTACACGGGCATTCCTCGGGATTATCACCTACAGTGTCATTAAAGTTCATCAGTGCTGTCTGAGTTTGTTTAAGACCACAGCATAGCCAAAAATTAGTTTAAATCCCTAAACCCTCAACACGATACTAAGTTCAACTATTCATACGAGTCAGACCTAACACAATCAGTTCTCATGGAGTTTAATACTATATGCTATATGACTGTTTTGTGTTTGTGTGTGTTTGTATGACCGTACAGGGGGAAAGGAACGGAGCACTTTGACCCCGTACTGGGCTGTGAGGGGGTGAGGGGGGTACAGGGAGGAGAAGTAGGACAGTCCTGTTGGTGGATCTGCTGGGGCCCAACAGAGGATGTGACTCAACTCTGGAGAGTCGGCATCTATTGTGTGCCACGTGACCAAGAACTGAAGAAGAGCAAAAAAAAAAGAAACACAGAAAGAGAGAGAAATAAAGTAAGATGTGAAAATATATTCACTTAGCCAACATTTACATCACTCGTTGTGCTCTACTCTATGTGCAGCATGCGTCCCAGAATCCATATCTCTTCATCAAATATGACAGCAATCTGATGCAGGGTTATGACCCTGAGGCAGATAGTGTGCTAACTAGCCTCCAGAGGACGTTGTGTTTATTAGTTGCTAAAGTGACTGGAATGAAAACCATGAGATGTCAAGGAGGATCACACGCTAAATTATCATGGCCTTTAGGGAAGGTTGTGCTCTGCCTCCCCTGTTTCTTCTTTAGACAAGCAGGAGGCTCATTAAGAGCTCAGTCAGGTAGAACTTAAGTGAGGGGACTGAAGAGGCTGCAAGCGAAGGAGATTAATAACAATAACATTTCTCCAGTGACAGAATATGGTCAAAACATTGTGTGACAACCAAAGAACTTTTATTCCAACTACACAGAAACACTGTAGTGGTAACATCCAACTTTTGACTTCAGAGCTGAGCTTCCTACAGTGTTATTCATACTGCTTTGCTGTCATCAACCGGAGGTAAAAACACTGACAGTGGAGATGTAACTCATAAAACTTAGCCTCAGAAAAACAGAACAATTCCTTTAAGAGCTACCAAACGCCCACCTCTTAAGATGAACGTGTAAGACTGAATCTGTGGCGAGGGCTCAGTTGTCTGTACATTCAAAGACGTGTAACAACAGCAGTCAAACCTCACACAGTGCAGCTTTGGAGTGTATTTTACCTGTTGAGAGCTCTGTCTCTCTTAAAGCCTACACTATCACACACTGCATGAGTTTGCCCATAAAATATGTAAATATGTTCACTGGCACATATTTTCATATTTTAGCATCGTGCCACAGCCAGTCCAGCTGCTCAAACATCCACTCAACACACACCACTTTCATCCTGCTGATCTGTGTTGGCAGGCGAAAGATCTCACCTTGACTGCCTCTGGAACGTCACACACAGCAGCTGGATCCATTCGCACCAGGCGAGTCACCTCAGAGACTATGGCCTCTGTGTTTTTAAATCTTAAAAAACACATGAAAACTTGATGAGTTACCAATAAATGACCTTACTTAGTCTGTAAAATTGCACTTGTTCTTTCACAAACTTGGGTTAATGCATATATAAAGTCCATTCCCTATGGACAAAGTGCATCCGCCATTAGTTGAATATATTATCCACACTGGGTATAAAGGTAATATGCATTCAGCAGGTTATGTGGTGGATATTTTCATTCAGTTAAAAATTCTAGCCATATGCGATGTTTTAATCATATTACTTGATTTTATAAGTGCATCCCTGTACTATCTGCCGTTGTTGTAGTAATTTTTTGAGCATCATTCAGTTGCTTTTGGCTGCAATAAAGAGCCACAATGTGCCGAAAGTAATGGATTTCAGCTTTAAAAAACTTCACTAACTAGCTTGTTAGGGATATTATAAAGTGAGAACTTGGGATAAAATGCAATTTGTTTTTCTGTGATTCTACCTGGCAGGGAGCTGCAGTGCGAGGTACGGTGCTATGCTCCAGGCCAGGTTAACGTTGTCCTTCCACTGTTTCTCTGTCAGGCTAATGTATTTAGATCTCCAGTTAGCAATGCTCGTCTCAACCGACTGTTCTGTGGCGATAGCTAGCTCCTGAGTGGATAACGGGTTGTACCATATTGTCAGCCGCTCAATCTCGCTGGCCTGAAGAGAGACATACAGAGAACGGGACTCACCATAATTGACCGACAAGGCATCAGTGTAGATGTAGAAATGCAACGATGTGATGTAATTGTCTTCAGTACCACATATTTGAGAATATAATCAGTGGCTGAGAATATGTAAATACCAATAAGGCCAGTAAAAGAGTCCGGCGTTTCATGTAGTACTTGTGCAGCTGCGAGCCCCTGTTGCTTTTTTTAGACAACCCTGAAACAGTGCAGGAGTAATACATCAGTATTGCACAGGACAGAGAAAACTACATACATTTTTATATTATGATAAACTATTTTAATGTAAGAGGGAGATGGAGTGTAAGTTCCACTGTGACCATCTCTGCAGCAAATGGTCACCCTGAGTTCTTTTCACCTGATTTCTTGGATATGGTGGACATCCCCGAGGACAGAGGGTAGGTGTTGATCCATCCCTGAGCCACCTGCTGCCTCTGGCCCACAGCCGCATCAAGACTGCTCCGGCTATCTGTCACTGTCACAACGGACAGGCTGTTCACCGACATGTCCTGGGGATCTACACAAAGAAAAATGTCATACATCTATCCTAAAAAACAACTTTTTATCTCTAAAAACTTTTTTTTAATTTAAAGTCTTACATACCAACTACATTTTTAAAATGATGGTAATTAAGGTTTTCAGTGAGTAATTGTGAGGAAAATATGGTTGACCAAGAAGCTTTCTACAGGAATTTTGGAATGTTTTTATTCATTTTGACCTTTCCTTCTATCACAAACAAAACAGGAAACTTAGACCCCCTGCCTTATCTCCCACTGGGCTCTCCATGCAAACAAACAAGCCCAGCTGATATTAAACGACACTACCCTGGCGTGTATTGCAAAAGGTCTTGCAATAAAACTCATGACAATATGCTGAAAAACTCTCATCTTTTTCTTTTAAAAATTTCACATTTTCTGCCTCAGATAAGAAACTAGTATAACAACATAGATTCGATACTTGATGAGAAATGTTTAAATAAGCCAAGTTGAAAAAGTAACAAGTTCAGTTTTGACTCTTTTCTCAGTGCTGTACCTGGGGGAACCAGCTGACTGGCAGCCAGATACTTTTTGTCAGACTGCAGACTGGCATAGAACTTGATCATTATACTGATGTCTTCTCTCAGCCTCTTATCTGTCTGCGTTGGAAATTTGGGCATGATGCTACACAAAGACAGAGATGGCAAAGAAGTTAGAGGAAAGACAAATGTCTTTAAATTACATTCAAACAGAGTTTTCTTTTTTGCAAACAAATCAGATTTGAGTTTTTTTCCACCTGAAGTAGTCAAAAGCTGTAGAATAGATCTTCTCCCGAAGCACATTTCTGATGGTTGCATTTGTCACAACATCAGCATGCAAGAGAGTCAGACCCAAAGTCAGCAATCTGAAATAAACAAAGAGTTAACACAATAGATCTTACTTTAGGATTCAGTATTTCTTGCAGCTGATTGATGCTGCTTTTAAGAATAAAATCATTTGCTGTTGTAATAATGAGTACAGGTACCTGAATCTTGGTCCAATGGCAGCAACATGTCGGTTCAGGCTGCTTTTAGGTCCTCCAACACTCAGAGACAGAGATCTTTGCAAAATGGCGGTGAAAATCTCCACCTGGTCAGCACTGCTGTACTTGGCTATTTCAAACCTCTGCACCAGAAACTGGAGGGAGAACAGATGGAAGGAATAAAGGAGATGATAGGTTCTTATCATTGCACTTTCAAAATAATTAGCTAAATGAACTCTTAAACTAATAATAAACTGATAAATGAAACATAAGCATTCTGTATTTTACTGACATCAAAGTCACATGAACTCTGCAAATCGAGTAGTTTATGTCTACGTGTCACTGACCTCTATCCAGAGGAAGTGAGGGATGACATCAGGTGCACAGGGCGCTGGCTGACTCTCCTCTGAGACAGCCAGAGGGCCGGCCTCTACCTTAGCCTCCGAAAACAAACCCATCTTCAGCTCTACAGTCATCTGCCAGGCTCCTGCCATCTCTCTCATGAACTGGGCAGATGGAAAAGAGAGGCTAAAAATGTATTCTATTCTTTTAAAATATCTGTAAAACCAAGAGACACAATAATTTAAACAAATTATTCATTTATTTTACGAAGAGTAGTTAATATACATACTGGTACTTCCACCCCGTTGTGTGCAGCCAGAAGCCATTCCCAGCAGGCAATGGCAGTTTCCATGCCATGTTCAGTGAACATTTTCAGAGGAGACCAACACAGATGGTGAAGGAGCAGAGGATCGCAGTCTGAGAGACAACATATATGAAATCATCATCAATGAATTATTACAAGAAAAACTGCAATTACTGTGGAAAGATATTAAAAATAACTGTAAATGAGGCAGGGCCGTTCACTTTTGGTGGTTATGAGCAAGGCGGCCATCTTGAACATGGCCTGGGTGAAAGCCTCTGGGTCTTTCCTGTCCAGAGCACTGCTCATCTGATGGATCATCAGCTTGGTCAGGTCTGACTGGCTGTGAGTGGCCTCTGAGAACTGGATCATACCAGCCACCTGGACAGCACATTAACAGCTCAGTATGAATCGAACTGAATGCGGAAAGTGTTGAAAAGTCACATTAGTGTTACAATATTAACACTGCACCTCTCCTGTGTAGCGGTTGCGCAGGTTGAGTGATGCCATGAAGTTGGAATAGTCTTTCTTCACACATGCTGGTCTCTCTGTCAGCTGGGTGGTCTAATAAAGAAACACAGTTTAGGGGCCACTTAGGGCCACACGAGCTACAAAAGCACCACTCGAAGCTGTACTGTGACACTTCTATAGTGAAGGTATATAGTGAAGGTAGCATGCCTGAGCCCTGTCTCTCTGTATTTAGTGTTTCGACCAACCTGAGGGAAAGCAGCCTACGGTTGGCCACATGGTGGAGGACAGCACCAGCATAACCAGTTAGCCAAATGGGCAACCAGGCAACAAACCCACCCGTCCATTGCAGGTAAGTAACCAGGTAACCAGCAAATCCGTAAACCAGCCAAGCAACCAGGTAGGCAGTTCGGTGCAGTTAAATAAAGACAAAATACAACAAATGAAGCAAATGAAAAGACAGATATAGCAGAACGCAAGCCCAAGAACACATAGGAAATGCATAGCAAGCAAAATAATGTCACAAAGACAAGTAAGCATGCACACATGGACAAACAGTACTGTGAACAACTAGACTCCTGGTGTTACAGAGCTATAGAATAAAGACAGAATAAAACACTAAATAAAACACATACAGTATATGTGTGCACAAAGGATATGAGACACTTTGGCTCAGGGTTAACAAAAATTGCAAAGGCTTTGACAAAGCTACTAAATGGCACATTTGTTATATTAAAAGACCATTAATATTGGCTAAATGTTAATAAGCATCAAATCAACAAGCCTGCAGGGCCAATAATAAGACACACATTTTGGTTTTAAATTCAGAGTATGTCCTGAGGATGCTACAGAAGTGCTATGTATTTTTTTCTTCGTTGCCTCAGGAAGTTCCACAATGTTTGTAACTTCCTAAAACATCCTCACGTTTCTCAAGAACGTGTTTGCAGGGCTGAAAAACAGAAACCGTGCATGTGTTGATGTAGTTTTTCATGACGTGTCTCTACACAATGTTTCACCATCATCTTGGTACTTTTAATATTGTTTACGTAATCTGGGGAAAGAGTCTGTGTACAAACATGAAGGGAATTCCCACATGCACGTGTTACTCACTCCTAGTGTAGTACTCTGTCTGTTGTAGCCTGCAAAGTGCAGTATGCTCTCTGTGGCCATGGCCAGACCAGTGTGCTGAGACAGTCCTGACACCCAGTTCTGATGCTTGTTTAGGTACTCCTGCATGAGACATAACACACAGGTAAAATGTAAGGATGAACAGAGAGAAAAGGGGGAAAAAATGTAGCAGGAATGGAACATTAACAGATACCATCAGTAATAAAAATATAAAATAACTTCTGTTAAAAAAGAACAAATTTGAGTAACTTGGGCTCCACAGATACTACAAAGAATTAAAAAGGCAACGGTTGCTACATTTAAATTTACTCACATAAGACAAAGTAACATAAGATTAAAAAAAAAAAAAAATCACCTGTAGGTGGGACTTTGTGACTGAAGGGGCCCACTTCATTGCCTCTTTCAGGATCTCACCACAACGAGCAGCAAAGTCCTTCACTATGCTCTACAAGGAGATAAAGAAACTGATTATGATCATTTATGAAATACAGAAGGGCTGTTCCTCTAACAAAATGTTGAGATTTAGGGCAGACTTTTTCTTTTGGTATACACTGCAGGGAGGGGGCTTAGCTAGTTTAACAAACGTCACAAAACACATTATATACATCAAAAAGGATAGTTGCAGCTTATTCACAGATTAAACAATTAAAAAAGAACTAAGAGTGAGCAACAAAGAGGCCTTCACAGTCTTCAAAACCAATACTCTGCTGCCCCCTGGTGGTGAAAAGTGTAACAGTCCAAATCACCTCTCTGGCCTCATATGTGTCAGGAACAGTGATCCTGTAGGGGGTGTCTGGAATGTCATAGTACGGCTGATCCTTGTGGATGTCCTATATAAACAGAAAAGACAGTTGTTGCAGCTGAAGCTTATAGTTGGCACCTATCTCATCTCATTCCCCCCCGGATTTTATTACAAACACAATTAATTAGAACTTGGCTTTTGTTCCACAACGTAACACTTTTTTAATCACTGAAGTGACTAAAAGCTGCACTACAAGGGAAAATATCATCCAGTTTAATTTGCCACTCAGGATCTTCATTGTTCATTACAGGAAATCAAACTAACAACCTGGCACTGTGTTGTTCACACCTGCTTCCACTGATACTTACAGCACTTAGTGACAGAGAAAGAGTCTGCAAGATGTCCAACATGGTCTTCAACACACGGCCGCTCCATAGCAAATGGGGGAATCTAGTAGAAGTAAAACACATGAGAAATATGATTCAAACTGTATAAAAATCATAATGGGAAAAATGTGTTCAAATGAGGTCCTTGGATCATTCACACTCACGTCTCAGCCAAACCAGAGAGGTATTTGTCTGCCACTCTACGGATCCTCTTGTGTGTGTGGTTAAAGTTGATCAGTAAGAATTGGGCATGTCGTTCCAGTTCCTCCTCATGCTCTTTGGTTTTAGGCTAAAAACATAAGAAATATGCTTTGAATCTAATTCACTGTAATGTTAGAATAAAAGAACGTGGTCAACAAGATGTCCAAGCCTTTTTAAATTGTTCGGAAAACCTCTCTACCAACCTTGTCAGCCATCATCTGGAGGAAGACGTCAAACACTTTATCACCAACACAAATAATACACTGCAGCATGCCTGTGAAGATTTAAAAAAAAAAAAAAAAAAGGGAGTGTGAGAAAAGGAGGAACTGAGCGTGAGTAAAAGTGGGGCCACAGGTGTGACAAGTGTGAAGCTATCACCAG
>JAQNCA010000027.1:10006261-10018094 GCA_029783725.1 Acanthurus tractus
TATTTAAAAAAAAAAAAAAAAAAAAAGGGAATGTGAGAAAATGAGGTACTGAGCGTGAGTAAAAGAGGGGCCACAGGTGTGACAAGTGTGAAGCTCTCACCAGATTTGTCTTTCTGGATGGCTTTGTCTTCAAAGTATCGGAACATGACCTGGAACCGGTCAGGATCATTAGAACGCAGCATCCTGAAACACAGATGTAATAAAACTTCATAATCTGACATTACAAATACAAAAAAATGATGTAATCCTGATATGTCAGTGTAGTGGAGCTGACCTCATGTACTCTAGTCTGTAGACTGAGAGCAGGTAAGTGGACATGGCAAAGTCGAGCTTGTTAATGAGGGCAGATCCGTCGGGAGGAGGGTCGAGGAGGTTGCTGATTGTTGCTCGCAGCTCGCTCAACTCAGCCTGGAGGACAGAAATGGACAATTTCAAGAGATTAGTTGTGATGTTTCTGTTTTAAAACATATTTTAACCATGTTACCGCAGGAAAAAAAAGCATAGATTGTGAACACTGTACCGCTGTGACTGTATCATTTTTCAGGGCAGAGTTGTACTGCAGTTCAGAGCGAAGAGGTTCTCCACTGGGAAAAGTGAGAAGAGGAGACTTGGTGGCGATCTCACACACACCTTCATACCACTCCTCTGGCCAGAGCCCTGAAAGGACAAACTGTGGATAAGGAAATGCAGGGAGCCACTGCATTGCAACAACTGACACTGATATACTTTTTTGATAAGTCTAATTTGATTTAATCCTTTAGAGCAGTGAAAAGACACCACTTATTTTATGCAAAATCATGCAAAAATGCCGAACCCACTACTTAACACTGAAACTGAAATCAGTTCATCTTACCTGATCCTTCCACAGCAAAGCCCATGACTACAGAGTACAACCAGAAGTCCCTGAACAGCTTCTGAAGACGAGGCTTGGCCTCTTTGATTGGTGGAAGCCGTCTTGTCAACTATGAGAAAAGAAAATAGCAGAGAAAAGGATTGAAAAATGCAGAACAATTAATGTTTCATGTCTCAAATTTTCACATTCTGCTAAAAGGGATCCTTAAGAAAAAGTAAAATGCAGATTCAAAAGCAAACACAATATTTTCAAGAAAAAACAAGAAAATATAAACAAACAACTGCAAAAATATCCTACTATCAAACTACCGTCCCTTCAATACATCTTTCTGACAGATAAGCTGAATTTGAAGAGTTAAAGATTTTAGTGAGGCACAGCACTTTCTGGTCTGTTTGATCTGGTCTATTTGTTCAGGAGGAGCCCACATCAAAGTTCAGTTTTCTATTCAATTCTTTGCCTTTAGACCCACAAACAGAAGCAACACAGCACTTCCTAACCAGCACACACTGAAGGTAAGACACTCGGATTAGGAGAGTTTTATATATGTGAAGTCATGTGTGTTTTAACCAGTGAAGGCCAGTGAATTTATTTATCAAAAAGAGATTTTTATCAAATCTACTAAGCGTTCATCAGATTATTAATTGGAGCAACTAAATGTCTCTTTGCTCTTTCTCAGCCTTCATGATGTGGGTCATCACTGTCATCTCTGTGGCCAGTCTGATGGTCAGTCCATCCCTGGCTGGAATCAAATCCATCAGCTCTCATTTCAGTGACCCTACACCGGACCCCCGAGGCTTTGAAGGGGTGGCAGTGGATATGGAGGCCATCCCCTTAGAGTTCCACAAAGAAAACACTGTCACCAACGACCTAATTTTTGATGGTTTTGAGGATGAAGATTACATCGACTTTGACAAGATCCTGGCAGCGGGCAGTGACGACTACATGTGAGTTTGAAAAGTTACTTCTAGTAGATTAAATAAAAAATATAACACACTAAGAACTAAGAAAAGAATATGAGCTATAAAATAATGATCTAATATGATAAGCCTAACAGAGCATCATTATCCTGGTGCCAAAATTTCTCTTTTCATTGCTTTGGATATGTGTATCAGTTACTTATAAAGCAGCTACTGCATAATTCAATGAGCTTTGAGAGTCTTTTTATTGTGGCTGCATAATATGTTTATATATTTTTCAGTGAAGGGGATGAGGTAGATGAGATTGCCACACCAGCCCCAGACATCGACATCTTTGCCGAACCCTCTGACCCCAAAATTCGTCGTGCCAGGCTCTTGCGGTTGTTCCACGGTCGGACTCGTCTTCAACGCCTGAACATTGTTAACGCCAACTTCGGTTTTAATCTTTATCGAAGTCTCCGTAATGATGTCAACCAAAGTGACAACATCCTGCTCGCACCTGCTGGGATCTCCATCGCCATGGGGATGATGTCTCTAGGGGCGGGACCAGGAACCCATGATCAGATCTACAAAGCTCTTGGATTTGCCGAGTTTGTCAATGCTAGCCATCACTATGACAACTCAACGGTGCATAAGCTGTTCAGGAAGCTGACACACAGGCTCTTCAGGAGGAACTTTGGCTACACGCTTCGCTCTGTAAATGATGTCTATGTAAAGAAGGATGTGGCGGTGAAAGATACTTTCCGTTCAGAGACAAAGGCCTTTTACTTTGCAGAGCCCCAGTCAGTTGACTTCAAGGACCCTGCTTTTCTGACCAAGGCAAACCGTCGTATCCTAGTGCTGACCAAAGGCCTGATTAGGGAACCGCTGAAGAGTGTCGACCCGAATATGGTGCTGATGCTGCTCAACTACCTGTACTTCAAGGGTGAGAGAAATATGGACACATGGTCCTTCAACAACTCTGATATGCTTCGAAATGTTTTGATTCCAATGTCACAGAACTTTGGAAAGCAGGCTTACAACACACGTCTGTTTTGTTTGGTTATTTGAACCTCAAACACTTTTGTTTGTCTAAAAAGGTACATGGGAACAGAAGTTCCCTAAAGAAATGACTCACTACCGCAACTTCAGAGTTAATGAAAAGACAAATGTTCGGGTGCCAATGATGACCAACAAGGGGAACTACCTGGCTGCTGCCGACCACGAGCTGGAGTGTGACATCTTACAAGTGGGTGACTTTACACTCAATTAACGTTGCATATGAAGAGTGGCAAGTTTTTTGACTGAGCTGTTAAAAAAAAAAAAAAAAAAAAAAAAAAAACTAAGCAAACTCTGTTACTTTTAGCTCCCATACACAGGAAACATCAGCATGCTCATTGCCTTGCCTAGGAAGATCACAGGCATGAGGACCTTGGAGCAGGAGATCTCTTCCACTGTTGTCAACAAGTGGCTCAAAAACATGACAAACAGGTCAGCAGTGATCTCTCAATAAACTGATGAATAGCTGAGAAAGTACACTTTGAAAAATAATCTAAAACAGTCTTTTCAATCGTAGGTCCTTCCAAGTTTAAGTCCTGAAATACTGGTAACTTTTAGAGAGTTGAGATTCAACAGCTTAACTGTGAGGAAACCTTTCTGTCTCCATTCAGGACTCGAGAGGTTGTGTTACCGCGGTTTAAACTGGAGCAGAACTATGACTTGATTGCAAATTTGAAGGAGATGGGCCTCACTGACTTGTTCCAGGAGAATGGAGATTTCTCTGGAATGACCTCTGAGAAAGTCGTCATGAACTGGGTGAGTAAAACTACACCCCTTTTGATTTTGCTTTGTCAAAGAACAAACTGATACTCAAGAGAGATATCAAAACAAAATAAAAGTTTGCTGGTCACTGAGTCACTTGGATACCTTATCAATGCAATCACAAATCCTTACAAACTATCCTAAAATAACAAAAGCCTGATCTCCCTCCCCAGCTGAAGCACCAGGGAACCATCACTGTGAATGAGGAGGGGACAGAGGCAGCTGCTCTGACTCAGGTGGGCTTCATGCCCCTCTCCTCTCAGATCCGCTTCACTGTAGACCACCCCTTCCTCTTCCTGATCTACGAGCACCGCACAGACTGCCTTGTGTTTATGGGCCGGGTGGTCAATCCTTCACAGAGTTAAACTTGACAAGAAATCCCCTCAAAACAGCTTTATTCCTTAACATTTCCATGTTTGGTTAGAACTTCCAACCATAACATTCCTGATTTTAATAGCTCTGGTGTTGTTTTTAGTAGTCAGTTCCTTCTTTTAGAACAATATGTACATGTATCATCAAGTAATGAGTCTTTATGTGTTTATAGTCTCTCTACTGATCATTTAAATCCTTGTTTTTCTCAAACGGTTGTAAATCGGCTGGAGTGAATCACTGAATGCTTGTTATCTGTCTGTTAATGTTTTATCTTATGCAATGAGGAAAGTGGAGAAATAAGTTCAAAAAGTGTCATTACATAACTGTCATTATCTAATGATGTACTATAATAATTACTTTAAGACTTTGGAAAACTAACAAAAAGGCGATTATAAAATAAAAATACTACGGAATGAAGATTTCTGTGAACAAAGCTTAAAATGATTAAATTGTAAGTGGAATAATTATCTGAAAATGAGCTAATTAATCTGGATTAATACTTTCAATTCTAATTATATGATCATAATTTAATATTAAAATTTAGGTTAAGTTACCACTATATACTTCATTAAAATCCTTAAAATAATAATCTCTGTACAATGAATAAAAACCAAAACTCTCAGGACTAAAAATGCATCATGCAGTCCAGCAAATACATGTGACTTACTGTATGATCTTATTAAGAGAGCTGCATGATTGTTATTCAGCAGGGAACTGATGTCTCAGATGTTTGTACTGCAGCTACCAGGGTAAATATTTGATGACAGAGTTAAATGCTAACTAACCAATCAGATTCCCTCAAAATGCTCCTGTAGATCATTTAACTGAGCTTTATGAGGGCTGTTTTTTAACCACAAACACTTGTCTTAAATTAATGGGAAAAGCCCCCAGAGGGGCAGCAGTCTGCAACAGACATCACATACTCACCACAGCAATCACTGGAATGAGGACTCCAAGATTTCCAGCACTGCTTGATGCCTATTAGAGATAAAGAGCAACATCTTTAATCAGCATGGCTGTAATCAATTTCCTGTTGTGTTTATATGCTCATGCCTTCAAGCACGTACCTTCAGCGCTGGTCCCTTGTCTGAGGCCCTCTCACTGGCTCTCTTTCCTTCCAGGCCCAGTTGGACAAACAGCTCTAAAAGGTTCACCATGAGTTCGTCCACTAGTTGCTCCCCCTGCAGGTTAGCTGCAATGTTGGCCAGAGCATTTATCACTGCCAGAGAGCAGTGCCTTGGGGAGGGAGACAGTAAGTTAAACACAGTTATACTTGATGTGAACATAAATATAGATAAGACCAGCAAGACAAATTTACGATTTTACGATGTTAGTTTTTCAACTTATGTAATAAAAAAATGATAGAAAAACAAGCAAGTAACACAAATCAGCAATCTTTAATGCTACTACAATCTACTATTGTTCACCACTTAGCAGAGGAGAGACCAAGTTATGAGCGAGTCATGAGTAGGTTTCAAGTCTTCACATTCAAATCCCAAGTCAAGACAGACAAGTCCCAAGTCCGAAACTAAACAAGTTTTAATGTGCTCTTAAAAAAAGTGCCATTTAGCAAAAGAGTCTCGACCTTTCGTTCTTTGAGCAACTTCAAATGATTTGTTTTTGTCAAACAGAGTCTTAAGTCATCAAATTCAGTCCACACTTCTTCCAGTTAGTGGCTGTGAGCAAACAGCAACAGTTATTAACTTTCTACTGACTACAGCGACCTGATGTTTGTGGTGCTGGTCTGCGAACAGGACAAAAGCAGTTGCTGACCTGTAGCCGTGATCTCTGTAGTCTTTAGTAGCTGAGTAGACCACTGAGCTGGCCTTTACACTGATCTGCTGAAACAGGTTCCACACCTCCTGATAGATGTATTGCTGCAGACAGACAGACGGACAAGGGTAAGACTGCTGAAGCACAAATTGGTGCAAATCAAGATTTTTTTTTCTATATTTGTCGGTTAAAGATCATCTTATTCAGTGCTCATAATATTTTTTTTACATGAATAAATCCCATAAATGTAATAACATAAGTAAATGCACAAGATCTGCATTGAGACAGAGGGAGACATTTTGTAAGACAACAGCTGTTTTAAGTCTAATCCTTTTCCTGTCTTTTGGTAACTATAGACCATCCCACTCTGGGTACACTGGCTGTCAAAAACACCCCATTACACTCAAATGGGTTGTGAACTAGAACATCACAGCCTATTCTTTATGCACACTGTTCTGACAAATAACCAGCAGCCTGCAGGTGTCCAGTAATAAGAGCATGTCCGCCTCTCTGAGCCAAAAGAAACCACTGAAATTTCAGTCTTATATAACACTGCTGCTAACAAACAAATCTGCTAAATCCCTCAGGTTAGACTAACAGTTTACATTTTATGTACTGACAAAATGTCACTTTCAAACCATACTTGTATGAAATAATGAAGGCTAGATTTTTTTTTTTTTTTTTTTTTGCGGTATCTGTGTCTTCCAACTCACATTCCCTGTGATGACCATGCAGCCAAGCTGGTCAACAATGAGGACGTCCAGCTGTGATGGAGGCTGGCAGAACTTCTGTTGAAGGATTTGTAAGATGTGCTCCATTACTTTCGGAGTGTCTCTGAGAGCTACTGCAATGTGGCCCAGTGCTCGGATGGTGTGATCTGGGATCAGATGGGCATCCCTGGTGGGGAGATGAGTTTTATTTTTAGAGTAGCTATTCATCAGTGTCAAGGGCTTGAAAATATTCAGGGTGAATGCAAAGTACAGTGTAGCATTTATTCCAACCAAAAATGCGGCTCACTTATCATTCTCCTGTGAAATGTAGAGCCGGTTGGACAGACTGGCCAGAAAGGCCTCCACTATCACATGGTCCATGGTCAGACCGGCTTTCAGACATCTGACAGATAAAAAAAATCCAAATATGAATTGCGAAGGATCAAAAAATGCATTCAAAAAATCTTATTTTCTAATCCTGGCTTTGCCAGGTGTTTGTGACTAACCTGCATATGTTATCAATGGAAATGTCTCTGAGCTGCTCGTACATGGACGGCTGGTCTTTTCTGTTTGACAGGAGGTTGAAGGTAGACTGAGAGTGCTCATTGGTCACATTTATCCTTATTTCGCCTGTGCCTTAAAAAAGGTGGTAAAGCACAAAGAAAGAAAAATCAACACCTTAAAGATGGCTAAAAACAAGTAGTTTCTGATCTTTTTTTAATAATTGTGCAAAACATGATGGAGCACATTAAAGAAACGAGAGCATTGCAGTGACCAATCTGAAAAGCAGGTTATCTTTTATAATTTAACATATTAAAATCGAATCTATGACAAAGCAGCACACCGTTAAGGACTACACTGAAAAATCTTTAACCTAAATTACATTTCAAGTGGTCTCTTTTCATAACAGCTCATCAATGAACACTCTGTTCAGATCGATGGTGAGTGAAAGCTTAATGATACAGTGACACTGCTATTGATTTGTGTTTGTCACTGTATCATCAGCAACAGCACAGATGTCCCATTTACTGCTGCTTCTGATCATCTGTGCTGTTGCTAAGATAAAAAGGATCTAAGTGGATGTTTTGTGAATATACTGTCACTTTTAGGAAAGGATTAGATTTTGTTTTGGTTTAAGTGGTGAAATATCAACTTTGATTGGTTCAATACTTCATTTTTAAATTTTAAATGCTTTTAGCCAGTTTTGTATGTGTTTTACCTGTAACTTGCCAAAGTAAAATTAGCTTCCAGCCAACCTTGGTACAAAATATCATAGACTGCATTATGAAATGTTGCATTCACAAATAAAATTCCTTTTTAAAATATTGATACCTGTGTTGTACTGGCTGTGATACTTGTAGAGTTTAATAAGAACAGGGGAGGGAACCACCAGGAAATCTCTGAGAGAAGTTGTGGCAGAGTGAGCGACTACTGGGAACCTTTCACACAGACGACCCAGGCCCTTAACAGAGGGGAGACAATCAGAGAAAACTAAGCATTAATATGCCTTAGCCCACTCTATCATCAGAATACATCACATACTTTTAGAAATAAAATGCCATGATAATCTATAATATTCTACAGCATTTCATGTCTGTAATACCTGTAGGCAACAAATGAGCAGTGGCATGTGAGCAATGATGACTTTACTGGAAGTTTTCGACTGCAGCTTCTCTGAAAGTTTGGTGCACAAATTCTCAGCTCCTGAAAAATGACACAAGGAGGAAAAAGTATCGGTCAGTATCCCTCTGGTTATGACATCTGAGCACACAGCTCTGCTCACGCTACACCACAATCGATTACCTTGCTCATCTTTGACAGCCCACACCATGAGGTCCACACAGGCAGCGTTGGCTTGGCAACGGAGCTTGAGGGGGCTCTGTTCCCCCGGCAACGCCCCCGTGTCATGAAGTACCCGCTGCAGCTCTGATTGGCTGCTGCTGAACTGTTCCAAGACAAAGTCGTGCACTTCCCGCACAAATGCTGGCTGCAGAGCTGACGAACATTCAGAGAGAGCAATAATTTGACAAAAGCAGTTTATGGGTAATGAACTACGGATAAAACAGTAACTGCAGGACTTTGGCTTTAATTTATAATTAAAAGGCTCTGATGCTTTACCTTTCATGTAGTATAGTGTGTCCCGCAGCATTTTGAACACACACACATAGAGAGGGTCACTGAAGGTTTTGTAATAGAGGTTGATTCCAGGATTTGACTTAATAACAAAACAGAAAAAGACAGTGATAGAGGAGATTATTTCCCTTATACGACACACATTTTAAATTAAATTTACATTTACATTTTGGCGCAGATATTGTTTGCAGATATTGTTTGCAGATATTGTTATATGTTTACCTCTGTTACTTCAGTCATTGTTGCATCCAAAGTTTTCAAAAAGGAATCAGACACAAACTTCTTTACCTATATATGGACAATAAAAACCAATTATCACTGTCACTGCTAAAGATATAATGCACTGTAGGTCTACAGGATGAGAAACAACTGCGGTAGAATCTTGGTAAACTGGTAATGGGCTACTGTACCATGCCAAGGAGCTGTCGGAGCAGGTCAACATGAACCTCAACCTCATTTTCTCCTGCTCCTAAGAAGAGGGGAGACACTGAGAAACTGGAGCTGACTGTAGAGAAATAGTAGTCAGGATCTACTGTGCTGCTGTCTGGGAGGTAGGCACCTGAAATGTAGCACAGGACAAAAACATGTGACAAGTTGGACAACACATGATTGGCTCCTTCCTGGTGCTCTGAGTAGTTCTTAAATGACATAAAATAATGTTGCTGCACAATAGTTCAGTCTACTGAGATATGTGTCAGAGGTGAACTTACTAATGTCTCTACAAAGGATTTCTGACTGTATTACTGTTAATCATCAACACAGAATGGTGGCTGGCCCTAAAAACTGATAACAACAGTTGATGTTTTAAGGAGTTGAAATGGGTTTTGCTAAATAAAGCCAAACTGGAAAAATGTCAATTGGATGCCACATAAATAAAAGTTTGGCCTCAAACAACAACCCGCTCTGCTAAAAATGTTGGGTGCACTATCACTGAAAACACTCCTGGCATGAGAAGGAAAACAGCAGTTGTGTCATTAACTCACTTTACTTTACAGCAATTACAAAGAGCTACAACACCTCATCGGACAATTTGAAGTGAGAGGTGTGAACAGTATAAATAGCTATACATAAGTTTAATTACAGAGAGTTGGCAATGTTTTTTGTTCTGGTCTGCAAAAAATTTTAAGCCCCACAAAGCACGAACAGGCCTTCCCACCATAGAGTAGTGGCTACCTTTATGTGAAAAAACTATGCCATAATTAAACATACGAAAACAAGACCAGTGAAATGCCTTGAACAATGTGGATCCAGTATGTTTTACCGAGTAACAAAAGTTTCACTTAAATTTAAATAACTTTACTGAGTATATCATAGTAATATTGCAGCATGTGAGAGATCAAGTTCCCTAAAAATATAATTTATTCAGATAACATGCAAGTACAGATAAGCAACATGCAAGCACCTTGTCATTACATAACGCTTGTGGCTAGCACTGATAAGCCTGGATGAGTTGACAGAATCTAGGCTCAGATAGGCAAATACAAATTAAATCAGAGCAGCTTGTATGTCTTAAGTTTTACCTTCAAAGTAATGTGGGCCTGGGGCTGTAGGTGAGCAGGGTGAGTGACCTCCTGGATCTGTACACACCTGTGAAACAGCACATTACACCACATGTCTTTGACCATTAATTAAACATAATACATTCATCCAAAATTACTCTCTCTCTGACTTTTGGTGACAAAAAAAACAAAAAGAATGCGGTCCCCTTTAATTGTTCTGAATTGTCCAACCAGTTCTATCAGAACTTGCACCCACCTGTGAAGAGGGATCCAGGCTGCTTGCGGTGCTTCTGCGAAGACTATCACTCTGGCACACTGTTAGCAGTGAGGATGGCAGGATAGAGCGAAAGTCATTGAAGGACCTGCGCCGCACTCCCTCCGTTTCCTCTGTGACGCAGCGGGCCTGAGGCGAGTCTTTGGGGAACAACTTTGACAGCAGGGCCTCGTCTGTATTGCTGTAGCGGCCAAATGCTCGAGTCATGCCGAGCAGGCTGGGAATGGTGTACCTACATAGGTAGACTAGAGGCAAGAGAGCATCTGTAAAGCTTTTTGAAGGACTGGTGTTAAGTAGTTTGTTCTCTTTGTGTTTGTGTGTATGTACCTTTGTCGTGATTATCTGGTGTTTGGCACATATCATGCAATGCTTCCATGACCTCCATTATAGCATTCATTATCTAGAAGGGAAATGGCAGAAATAATGACTAATAATAACTGCACCATAACCTAAAAAAAAAGATTTACTATCACAACTTTTTAAGCTGACCTCTTGTCGAGAATCTGGGTCCCTCTGAGCAACATCTGCCAAAAGAGTCACTAGGCAGAAGCTGAAATTTTCTGCAACTGGGAGAAATTCTGAAGAATAGAAAAAAACAAAAATCCAAAAAGTGTACACTTAAATTAAACATAAATGTGAAGCAAGAAAAAGAACAACAAGTAGATTATATCAAACACTGAACAATGTTGAACAGAGGATTAACGAGTGGAATTAACAGACAAGTAAAAACTGCTATTTCATTTGATTTTATGGATAAATCTAAATATTATTTCAATATGCCTTCAGAACAGTACTGAAAACAAATAAGAATTACAACACATATTATTTAGTGCACTTTTACAGCAGGTCAATAGTTAAGGCTTTGTAAAACAAAAGGCCCCACTATGAGAGGATTGTTCTCACCCTTTCCTTTCTTTCCTGAGCTCTCCTCGATCCATTGGACTCGTGGTAGCCCTCTCAATAGGCTCAACAAGTAGGAAACAAGTATGTCTTTGTGCTGCCAGAGTAAAGCAAATCATTACACACCACAAACAACTGCCCTTGTTGGCAAAAATAAACAACACTTGTTTACCGCACAAGCACTGATGAATCAAAAATTTGTGGTATTGTTAGCTGAACTCTGACAGGGTCAAATCTGTAAATATATCAAACATGACTTTACAAAGGAAAAACGAAGCTACCATCTGGATTTGATCAGAAAGCTGGGGAGCTTTCAGCGCCGTCTCACTGTGATGAGGTTAGAGGCTTACATGGCCAGTTGCACGTCTAATCACCAGCTTAATCAGTATTTTCAGAATGAGCTTATCATGGTGATATGTGTAAAGTCCTGTGAGAGGCTGCTAGCAAAAGCGAGCAAATGGTACAAATAGCAAAAATATTCAGACTTTATAGAAATATCATACAGGGATACTGCATCTCTGTGTAATAAATTCTGCCAACTGTGTAATGTTTGGATCCTAAATCCACTGTATTTTACCATGAGTGTGAAAAAAAGCCTTGCA